>JAMWEH010000498.1:0-26936 GCA_024721245.1 Mitragyna speciosa | reverse complement strand
CCCCCCCCCCCCCCCCCCCCCCAATCAACACCCACTCAACCACACACACACACACACTATTGGGAGAATTATCGAGGGCGCTTGATTTGGTTATTGAAAGCCTGCCTCTCTCCCCTCGCTATCAGTTTTCCCGCTGCTAGCGTCCCATGGACACTTCAAATCCGAGATTTTCGACTCCACCGCGGTCCTCCTCCTCCTTCTCCGCCGCCGCCCGTTCCTCCATCGTCAAACAGAAACGGGTCCGTAGTTCACTTACAATTGTACCTATCTCCCCCCTTCCTTAACGTCAGTTTTAGTAATAAATGCTCTTAAAACAGGTTTTTTTGTACGATTGGTGGCTCGAGAAAGCTCATCCAACTTCCGGTGGCAGACGACTAAGCATCGGAGGCTGCACTGAGTACTCTCTCTCTCTGATCCCTTCTCGGATTAAAATTATGTTTTCTTTTATTTTTTTCAGACAATTTCAAATAATTAAGGAAATTGAAGTGAAATTTAGTGAAGTTTCAAAATTTCCTACTTATAGAGTTTAGTTGTTTCTGAGCGATAAAGTTAGTGTTGATTTTTTTTCCTACTTCTATGTTTGAATTTATGAATAATTCCCAGTTTCATTTACATGATTAGATCTTAGTAGAATTGAGTTGTTTCTCTAATTCACAAATTCTGGAGCGTTTGTTTGGACTAGTTTTTCCCGATGGTGCAGTGTTAGAACCAAAAGGATTGGTTGTTGAATTTCTTTATTGCAGGAGATTAGGAACAAGAATTTTTCACTCAGCAGCTGTTCTGAAAAGGCATGATGCTGTAACTCTTGGGACGGCTGATGGCATTCTAGTCACAATTTGTGGTGCCATCAATAAATCTCAAACGTGCAAAAATGGATTTCCTCAAGAGGTACTAAGTTTTTGATTTCTTAATTAATGTCTTCTAGCAACATCATTGGACGCTCTTTTTCTCTTGTTTGATGATAGAATTGACAAAAGCATAGCTAGCTGATAACATTATTTTGATTTGAGCTACTGCTTGCAATATCGATTTAATACCTTCAGGTTTTTGAAGTAATACATCCCTTCTAATTATTGTTATTCTTCTATAAGTTTTGTTCTTGGAAAGTTAAAGTTACGCATTACACGTATAGATGGATGCTTATTAACTGTTTACTATTTCCCACCAAAAAGTTTATACTTTGGGTGCATTATTCGGTAAGTAAAATGTTTAGCATATTAAAAGTGTCTATACTGTTTCTATTGAACAGGTTTGCCATCGTTTCCTTTATGGATTTCCATATGACTGGGAAGAGTTTGCTAACCAATATTTTGCTGAAGAATCAACTGACAGAGCTATTCCTCGAGGGACAACTAATTTGAATGGAAGTGGAGCATCCTCTGTTGATGGTTTAAACAGGTTTTTATACAAGTCCTTTGGTGACCTGCCTAGTTGCTTTGTTACGTGATTTCTCAGATTCTTCTGTTGAATATTCTGCTACCTGTGAGCTATGGAAGAGTTTGTTTAAAGATATATTGCAAACATGCGGAGGCAGTGATAAAGACCAGGTGATGGCGGAAAATTCTTCTGATGAAGAAACTCCAAGCAAGCAAAAGAGCAGCACTGTTGAGCAGACCAACAACAAAAGTAAAGATGATATCTCTATCAGGAAAGGCAGAACAATAAAAAATCAGGTGATGACAAAAAATTCTTCCAAGGAAGAAACTCCAAGTAGACATTCAAACAGGATGATTGAGCAGAACAACAAAGGTGAGAATGATATGTCTACCAGAGAAGGTAAAATAAAAAAGTTACAGAAGGTTACTCTGGACAAAGGCAAATCATCTGAATCAAATGTTGCAAGAACGGGTCCTTGTACAAGGAGCACTTCTAGCTTAAAGAACTCAAGGACTAAGCAGGAAAAGATGATTTCAGTAACACGTGCTGGAAAAACTGTTTTTAATGCTACTGAGACAACCAGAAAGTTGAAGTTAAGAAATCGGTCTGTAGAAGTGCATATGGCACTTCAATAGTGCCGTAGCAATGCATATTGTGGATGGGCAACAGCAGAATCACTATAAAGATCTGCAGTTGATACGTAGAAGAAGATGTCAAAGAAATTAGTAGGTGCCATGAGCAGGTTATCAGTAGAGATGTGCATGGGTGGTAAACGTGGTTAGCTCCTGATCAGGAACAAAATGGATGTTCATATAATGCAACTACTGGTTTGTTACATCTTAAGTTGGAGTTAAATTTGAGACATTTTGCTGAACATTTGCAGTCACATTTGCTATCTTGGACCAACAATTCTTAGACATTATAACGTAAGTAGCGGTCAAATTGTTTATTTTGTCCTTCCAGCTGGCGTTGTACTGTAATTATGAACATTAGGAACCAATTTAACATTCATCTTATTGTCTCTAGGTTCTTAATGACTTTTTTTTTTTTTTATCATGTGTGTCTGACAGCCTCGGACCTTGCACACGTTGAATTGATATACTCCTTATATCTAGTTCATGAATCAGCGCTATGTTGTTTCGTTGAACATGAGAGGTGGCTTGAAAATGGAAGCCATTATGACTGTTTTCCAATTTAGACTTTGGGCAGAGGCCCTTTAAGTCTGAGGCCGTAAAATGTTGTTGATAACCTTGCCACTGAACTCAACTTGTCAAATTTGCTACCTAGCTGCAAAGTCCACGTGTCTCATCGGCGTAATGAAATTGTAAGAAAACAAACGGAGGGAAGTCCAAGAGGCAAGCCTCCACATCTTAATTTATAGCTGATTTATTAGTTGACATTTTCAGGAGGTATAACTCCACAGACTTGAACACAAAGTAGTATTCTCTCGATCTCATTTTGATAAGTTTGTTTTGATTTTTCATCCGTCCCAAATTATAGTTCATTTTCTATTTAAAGAATGTAATTAATTTTTAACTTCTCTAAAATGTCCCTATTTAATTACTTTGTTATAAGTGAAAATTGCATAGCAAACTGTGCATTCACATATCAAATAGAATTAATTTGAATTTATGGAACAATTTTTTATATTGTATTTAATGTAAATGTTTGATGATAAATATAAGGGTATTTTAGGAACATCATAAATTAATTTATTCTTCCAATAAAATTAACTAATTTTTCTTAAACTGTGTGAAAAAATTGTAAGCCTATCAAAATGAGACAGAGGGAGTCCTATAATATTTCTAGTGCAAACTTGGGCGGTTTGAAGATGTCATTCCAAAGACGGTGTCATCTAACCACTGTAAACCGACCACGACTGGAATTTGATAACAATCGTAAATTTATATATGGTCACCACTAACATCATTTTGCTAAATTATGTTTAGTTTTTGACTTCTTGAAAATAAACTAAAGGGTTTTTATGACATTACCCCTTAAACTATACCTCAACTATCAAGTTAGTTCCTACCGTTAACTTTTAGTCACTTAATCTCCTAAACTAACTGTCAAACTAATGGTCAAATTAACGGTCATATGAAAAGACATATTTGGGTCCAATTTAACTATGAAATTTTTATCACTCTACCCCCTTAAACTATACACCAAATATTAATTTAATCTTTAAAATTAACTTTTAGTCACTTAACTCCCTAATAGCCAAACTAACAATTGTATAAAAAAAATATTTAGATCCAATTTAATTACGGAGGGACAAATATGCTCATGAAACCCAAAAAATTAAATTTCATTTCTAAATAGTGAAGGGACAAATATAATAATAAAACCCTAAAAAAATAAATTTTACTACTAAAAATGCCCTTTATAAATTGGCGAGATAAAAATAAGTAAGAAAAAATACAAAAGAAAAAAAATTGAATGACATAGTCACTTTTCTTGATAGTACTATTTTTTAATAGCTTTTCTTTTATCATAAATTTTAGTATTCATCCATCGAAAAAAATGTGCGCGTTCTCATAGTTTAAAAAATTACGAAAACAAAAGGAATTATCGAAGAAAAAAACTGTACTAACACAAAACTTGAGAAAAATATATCTTATAATAGAAGCAGGTATAAAAATTTATTTTTAAGATTATCTTTGCAACATGCAAACTAAAAATAAAATTTCACACTTTTATCTCATCAGATTTGCGATGTTTTGAACAAGATATTGAAATAGGAAGTTTATAAACAATTTTAAAAAATAGAGGAGGGAAGAAGCCTTTTAGCCATTGTCTTATAGTTAAAACATGAGAAAAGGGTATTTTTGTCATAAAATGGTCAATTATGTACTTTGACCTAACCAATGGACTTAAGTGACTAAAAATTAACTTTAGGGACTGAATTAATAGTTGAAACATAGTTTAAGGGGGTAAGTGATAAAAATCCTAAACTAAATGAATAACTAAGACACAATCAGAGAAAATTCTGTAGTTAAGTTAAAAGTGTCATTAACTCAATAGCATAAATTTCCAAGCTTAGAAACTTTCAAACACAGTTTTCTATCAAAGTTCCCCGTGGCATTGTCCAATCCTTAGAACTTAATTGTTTATTTGAGACAAATGAATCAGGAAAAGTCAATATTTGGCCTTCTAGTTAAATCCTTTTTTCTTAGGCAATGAAATGAAATGATGGCATATGAACCCACGATGGCTGTAGCTGTCTGTATACAGAAATAAATAATCTTTGAATAGCTAATCTCCAATCATTTTATCCTAATAACCAAAACGTCAACAGTGTGACAACTTAAAAAAATGCCACCAATGTTTCTGTATAACTTCGCCAACTAATTAATCAGGGCACGGGACGTGCGCAGATAGATGAAAGAGAGAGTTGAATATACTTCTACCCTAAATAAATATGGGTAAGAATTTCGTGTAAAGAAAGACGTTGCTCACATGAAAAAATAAATGTAAAAGAAAAGGACGCATGGAGAGCCGTTGACAATCTGAAAAATTATTCTGCAGCTCTTAGTACGAAATATTCTTAGATTAAAGCATCTAAATTCACAGGAAAAACTACATTAAACCCCCAATTTTTAATCAATTGCTTCTAAAGTTAATCAAATACAGGTACATCATCCCTTGATTAGAACTTCACCAGTGTTTAATCGTTGACTTCCCTTTTTTTTTTTTTTGTGTGTTTTGGCCATTTCTTTTGCCTATGGCCATGGCTAGACAAAGAACCACCCAATCTTCTCCCCCCACTTCAATAATCCTCTGTCTAATAAGATCATGAACGCCACAGCAACAGGCTCCGGTTCCGATGGCTTTCTGGGCTCTCAAGACATCGGTGGATTCGGCTACGGTGTAGGTATATCAGTTGGAATCCTCCTCCTAATCACCACCATTACTCTTGCTTCCTACTATTGCACCAGAAATTCATCAACAACAGTTGCACCCCTTCAGAGAAATCTTCAACTAGACCTGCCTGATCTTCAGCAACACCATATAGTAGAAATCGGGCTTGACGAGGCAACTCTTTTGAGTTATCCGACGTTACTATACTCTGAGGCCAAGGTCAAGAATAAAGACTCCACAGCCAGTTGCTGCTCCATTTGCTTGGCGGATTACAAGAATACCGATATGCTGAGGCTTCTGCCGGATTGTGGGCACCTATTTCATCTCAAGTGTGTTGATCCTTGGTTGCGGCTGAATCCCACTTGTCCGGTGTGTAGAACTTCTCCGATGCCGACTCCACTCTCAACTCCTCTAGCCGAGGTGGTTCCCCTTGCAACCAGACCCACTGGATAAATAGCTGATCCTCCAGCGGCCGGTTTTTCTTGCATCTTCTCCATCTATGATATTAACTCTGTAGATTGTCTTTTTCTTTGTTTTAGATGCAGTGAATCTAGAGATACTTCTCCTTGTTATTGAAACAGTTCTAGAGTAATGAATTTACTACAATTCTTTATACCATATTTGTGGTTTTTGTACTCAATCCCAATGCCAACCAAATTTTACGAAGAGATTAGTTTTTTATGAGAATAAACATGAGGCTTTCATTCAACACAAATCTTCGTTTACCAAGAAATTAGTTATGGTTCCTAATTTGAGTTAGGAATCATATAGTATATATTCTGATTTTTGAAGAAAATCATGAGGACCAGAGAAAACGATTATTTTAATTTGTAGTACTATGTTTTGCTAGGTTGTCTTGGCAGTATTAAATGTATAGGTCCAAGCTCGCAACCTATGCCAGTTCATTCTTTGCTGACTTGTGATAGCGAGCGTTCATATCAAACAGACACAATGATCCATATAATGTAATATCAAAGAGACAACTAATGATCCGTGTAATGTAATGTCAAACACGACGAGATTGAAGAAAAAAATGCTGTATGCTATGCAAAATGGATCGAGAAAATAATGGCTTTTCCTATTTCTTGATATTTGATCGATATAAATGGTGGTAACCCAAGATGGAGTGTTGCTTCTGAATAAGTTCATATGTTAATACTGTTGAAGAGTTCAAAAGTCTGATAAATTGCTCAAACGGCAAGGGCACGTGTCATTATATGATGCAAATTTTTGTGTGTAAATTATTGTAATTGAGGAGTGCATAAATTGTTTTCTTAAACTAAGATTTAAAATAATTTTCTTCTTTATAAAAGTTTTTAATAATTTTCTTCTTTATAAAAGTTTTTTCTTTTTGACTAATTAAAAACTTTCTTGAGTTTCCAAGTATGCACAACTCAATAAATTTGCAAATTGAATTTGAATTCTGTGTTTTTAATTACTAATCCATACCGTAATATCTTTTTTTTAATCTTTTATACAGTAATAATAATTATATTTCACATTAATAAAAATATAATAAGCATTTTTGTGAGACTTCCACAAATATAATTCAGAACCAGCTCAACCACAGAAAGGATTTTCCTTTGTGATTATTCACTTTTAGTCGGTTGCATCTTTTGCAAGATTATTAGGCCCATGTTTCCTCCACCAATTACCTGAACTCCAGTTACTCCACAGGCAATTTCAATAACAAGCAATCACCCTTTTTCTAAATTTTCCAAGTCCACAACTCACAAAGTAAAGGTGAAAACTAGCAAGATAATTTAGCAAGCAATCGAATGCAACTAGACTTGTCATCAATAGCTTGACACGATGGAATGAAAAGGGAAATGTTGAAAAAAGAAAAATAAACAACTAATATTCAAATAAAGAAATTCAAAAAGGAGAAAGAAGTAAAAAGAAGACCAGGGAAAGGAAATGAACAAAATTCCCAATGAAAAGGAAAATCACAAACGTAAATTAGATTGATTGACAGCGCACATTTCTTTAGAAAAACGCAGGGAAAATTATCCAGTCATTTCATATAAAGACCAAACAACCCAAGCAGTCAATAACCACACAAAATTAACAGAAAAATAAAAAATAAAAGCGAAATCCATGAAATAGTATCCATTTCCAATAAGTCACATTCTAGAAAACAGAAGAGACAGAAGTCAACCAACAAAACATGGCCAAGTTACATGAACCCTCAAATTCTAACGCAAAGTACAAATAGCCCGTAAAGTAAACATATGCCAGAAAGTTTTATCAATTTTCTCCTTTCTTCACAAATGCTTCAAAGCTCATAGTCTTCCAACAGCACCTCCATCCTTTTGCCAATTGTTCCCAAGTTGCAAGAACTTGGTGACGCTAGTAATACCCAACTGCAAAAGCTGTCTTCACAAATTTCTGGCAGAGGAGGTAAGGTAGTTATGCCTCCAGATTCTATATCATATATAGAAACATGTCCTCCATATGAGTCAGTAAAATAAACACGATTTCCATGAAATCGTGACTCCCTCAAACAAAATTTACTATTGGCAACTAAAGACATGTCATCTCGGGACTCCAAAAACTCAGTGAAGTATACATTGCAGGTTTTGAGAGGACAACACATCCCCGACCTAAGACCCAAAAAGACAACACAATCATCCATATTCTCCAGTTCAACCCATCCAAGTCCAGCCCCTTCCCATTTAAATATTCTTATAGATAAAACCTCACCAAGAAAAACTGAAGACATCATCTTCCATACACAAATCAGCTTACCAGAGCACTCCAACAAATATTGTTCAAAGTGGATGGCTTCTTTGAATAGTGGATTTGGCAATATGGCATTTAAAACTTCTGTGGCTCTAATGAATTCTATGCCATTAACAGAATCTATGGTAAAAGTATATAACTCAAAACCATCCATCACACCATAGAGTGTCTCTCCCACCATGCAAGCACATTGGGGTTGCTTCTGCAATTGTGTTCTTGAAAATGCCTTATCATTAGTCCGGCAAGAAGAAACTGTTTTCCTACGTACATTAAAGTAAAATAAACGACAACTTTGGTCATTTGGTGGTGCGGAGAGGATAAACAAATCACCTAAAAAATCTTGCCGAACTTCTAATTGCGGTAGTACAATCTTTTCCTTAGACAGTGGATGAACTAGCCAACAACTTCCCAATAGATCAGTAACCACCCACCAGTGGAAGGGGCTAGACCAAATGTATTTGCCTTGCAACTCAGGCATTGTAGCAGTGTGACGACCCTTTGCTGATGGACTAAACAAGGTATGTGTTGTCGGTTCATCCTTCCCATGAGACAAAATAAGCCAAGGTGTGGAATCCACATGAGGATCAAATTCAAGTGGCGGTTCTTCAATTTTCACATATTCCCATTTGTGACCATAATGACTGGCAACTTCCTTGATGAAATCCCATACCCCAGATGTGGCAGAAAACAAAAGCACCTATAACAAACACAATCAGTCCAATCAATAGGAGTAACTTTTTACACCTAGACCAAAGTAGTAAAATTTTTGTTACATGGTAGGGAACAGTACTGACCTGAAATTCACGACTGCTATGAACTATTTTTGCCATTACTTTCACAAAGACATTCTGAATGCAACACTGCAACCAAAAAGAGGAGCCATGTAATTAATTATTCAGAAAATTCTACATTCTGTAGAATACGAAATAGCAATCAATCAAGTTGACCAATAGTTCTTGCTATTCCTTTGACATAGAAGCCTAACACTTGTGGACCAAAATAGGTATATCTGTACATCGAAATATGCACAAGAAAAATTAACATAGAAATATATCTCGATAACCCCAAAGGTAAATTGCTACATTTGTTGTTCTCATTTTGCCTTTCAAACTCCTTCAGGTAAAAAGATAAAATGTTAAAATCATAGAAATATTGATATTATCCTTTCAACTCGTACTCAGATTAGAACCAACATAATAAGTAGACGCATAGCAGCATAGACCAATTTTGTTTTCCTTTAATTCTTTTTGCTGAAACTTATAAAGTTATTCTTCTATCTTGTAAAAACATATTTTCAAACAAGATGCACACGAGAAATACAACAAAAAAGGGTAAACAACACTCCTAAAGCCTAACTTCGCTTAAGAGGTCCATCCAACAATATTTAAGTGGCTTTAAATTCTTTATACCCCAATACAAGAAGAAGAAGAGGGAAGACGAAAACAAAAACAAAAACTTATGCTCATATGTAGGAAAAATTTTCTAAGCCCTGAAAGGTGGCATGTTTCTTCATCATCAAATGATGTACAGTAACACTTATGCAACTGATCACTAGCTTTCCTGTCTCCCTGTAACCTTCCTTATATTCTCCAGCAAATTACTAGGTTATTTTGCAGGCATTAGACGAAACAGATTCAGTTACCAACTCAAGCACTTGTAAGCTACAGCCATCAGCAAGTGTCATCTGAATAAAATTCTTATATCCCACCCCCTTCCAATATAAGTAGAATGACAATTCAGGAAAGTTGGCACATAATCCGCATATATAATCATACCATAACTGTAACTAATTGTGAATGAGAGTTAGAGCAATTAAATAAAAACTTTGGATGGCATACATTAAAGAATTATCCTGCCTGTATTAAGTTTGAAGATTCTACATCATTGAACTGCTTTAACCATTTTAATTTCAAAAGAAATTTTTGAGCCACAAAGGACCAATAATACCTAATTGCGAGTGCCCTTATTATATAAATCATAAGCATAATCTGAATAAAAACTTAATTGACATTATTAACCTCAGGTCCAATGTGGCTTGTCTCGTCGAACACAAGAGTCTTCACCAAACTCAGGCAACCTTCCTTCCCAGAAATCCAGTTAGATATGCCATCAGGTGTGCCAATTACAACTTGAGTGCTAGAAGAGTCAGGAGGCCCATATGTAATTGGTGGGCAGTCAATTCTACTTGGATCAAATTTTGATGTCAGCTTTGTGTAATTCCGGCTCCTCAATAGCACTTCCATATTCCGTAAATACTGTAGCCCAAAACAAAAGTTAAACGCTGAACTTTCAAATTGCACACAGTAACAAACTGCATAGACAAACATTCAAAGGCATAAACAAACCATCCGGCCAATTTTGCACTTAAAAAGCAAATATCATGGAGACTTAACGACAAACTGAAAACCTATAAAACTTCAGCATGGAAATTTAGAGCACCAAATGAAACAGCTTGACTTCTAAATAATTAATCAAACCTGAGTGGCCGATTCACTAGTAAGGCAGACACAGAGTGCCTGTAGAGCAGTTTGTGTCGGATCAACTCGGCTCAACAATTCAAGCAGTATATGCATGGTCCTTCCGGAGTCCGTAGACCCATCATCAGATTCAATAACGAAATTCTTGTCTTTTGTATTCAGAATCTCATGCAAGCTCATGGCCCGGATCTCACTAGGCCCATCAGGATTCATCTCAAATCCTCTCTCGTGTTTCCTCAATGACCTGAATCAGCAGCACAATCACAGCCAAACAGCCAAACTTAACAACAGGTTCAGGCTAAACTTGCAAATTTTGGATAGATGCATGGGCATGTTAACAAATAGTACAATATTCTTTCGGTTTCAGTGAGTTAGAAAAATAATAAGTAGAATACTACTAACGGCCATAGTAAAGATTTATTACGTGGAATGAGATAAGTTAACTAACTGGCTAAAGATTTATACAACCCACATTTTTATTTTTACTTTTTTATTTACTTTACAAGACAGTTAGACTAGACAAGACAAACATATTTATAACACTATAAGCTTTTCATGTAAAAATACAAAACAAACCAAAAAAATCAGGGTTCAAATTATGGTGTATAAATTAGTGGTTCAACCTCTCACCCATTAGCACGGATGGCGAAGATAAAAACGAAACTGGTTTTTTGAAATAAAAAAAAAAAGGATGAAAGAATAAAACGAAGTAAAAATAACAGACAGCAGTTACACAGGGAGTGGGTAGAGACTGAAGAAGAGGACGAAACGAAGTAACATAAAAGACAGCAGCCAAGGAGAGAAGGAGGGGAGGGAAAAACGAAGAGGAAGGAAAGTCAAGAAATATTATTGAGACTGTAAAATACAAAGCCAACAAGCAAAAAGAGAATGGTAACAGACTGCAGAGACAGAGAGAGGAAAGAAAGACTGAGGGAGAAAAAGGAGGCGGCCACCTTACGACGGGAGATGAAGGGTTCTTGCCGGCGGAGAGAGAGTCCGATTATGGAATTGGGTATTCTCTCGTGTATTTTTTTGTTTGATCCTAGAGAAGGAAAACAAAGAGCAACCCCCTTGCTCTTTTGTCTCTGTCACCTTTATATTAAAACAATATTGCACTTTTTATTCAGTAGGGTTTTAAATTAGAGCTAAAGGGTTCATACGCGTCGTCCTGATTGTGGCTGAATTCAGATGCTGCTCGTACTCCGTATTTCTTTTGCCTTTTTTTTGTTTGGAAAATTTTTCGGTGAAAGTTTTGTAATTAATAAAAAGGGTGAAACTTTTACATAATTCTTATAAAAGGTATCACTAATACATACTTGAATATAAAATTTTTTTTAATTAATATTAAAATAGAATGGTAGTTTACACACCTTTTCAAGGTAGAGGAATAGAATTTGTTTGAAATTTTACTTCAATCAATTCCAAAAAAAATTAATTTCATTTTGATTTCGACTATAATTAATTATTAGAAAAAAAAGTTGTATTTTCATAAAATTACCACCTTCATAAATTTGTGCCCAAACTTTTGAACTAAAATTACGAATAAAATTGATTTTATAACTTTGACAAGATAAATAAAAATGTCAATATTTTTTATTTTTGATTAAAAAATCTAATATTTAAAAATAATATTATATTTTTGTATATGAAGTTGTTTGTTTTTAATAATAACACCCTTTATATGAATTATGTAAAAATTTCACCCTCTTTATGCATTACCAAACTTCCACTGCCCTTACAAGAAATTTTCCCTCTTTTTTTCACTACAAGAAAAATCATCAACAGTGACCACAAAAGTCGTCACTGAAAATTAGAAAGTCGTCACTAATACTTTTTATCGACAAGAAAAAAGTTGTCGCTGAGTTGTCACTAAAGGCTTGTCACTAAACATGAATAGTGTCAAAACTAATGTCGTCACTGAATATATACCTTTTTGTGACAACATCCGTTGTCACTAAATGACTTGTGTAATTGTGATGACATTTTTTACTTGTCAGAGAAATTACAACCGTTGTCATTATATAAGTACTTATCAGTGACGACATTGGTCGTCGCTATTATATTAAGCATTCAATGACAACTTATGTTGTCACTATATGGTTCTTATCAGTGACGACACCACTCGTCACTGTTATATTAAGTATTCAATGACAGTCTATGTTGTCACTCTATGGGTTCTTATCAGTGACGACACCAATCGTCACTGTTATATTAACTATTCAGTGACAACTTATGTTGTCACTAATGCTTTAATTAATTCACTATTCAATATTCAATGACAAGAATTTGTTGTTATTGATGAACTCTTCAGTGACGACCTTGGTTGTCACTGAGACCTTATTTATTTAATGACAATATTATGTCGTCACTAATGCTTTACATGTTAATATTCAATAACAAAACTTTATGGTAACTAATGTATAACTGATGCATTTGCTTTGAATTGCATTCAATGACAATATGACGTGAATATGAATATTACATTCAATGACAACAGTTGATTGTCATTGTGGTTATTATTTTTGCACCTAGCAAAATCCAGAATCCTATTATAATTACTGCACTGAATCTCAAGTTAATCACAATATAATCAACAACAATGTTTATAAAATAACCATTCTTTCTATTTCTCCAAATAATATTCAAAACTATACAAAAATCGTTAACATACAAAAATCTGCCCAAATGCTTTGTAGCTTTACGAAATAACATTAAGTCAATTTACACATCTCAAAAATCCAATTTTCACAAAAGTAACCAAAGCAAGAAATAAAAGATAACTTTAGATGTCCTTTATTGTCAACCAATATATTAAACCATCTTCTTGTCAAGTGAAACTATCAGCTTCACCAACCTTGTCACGACCTCGTTTTCATCTTCTAATTAGGCTTTGATGTCACTGCTTGGAGCTATGGAGCATTTATGTCACTGTTTAATAGCAAAATTCAAAATAAGACATTATAAATTCAAAACCATTTAAAGAGGACAAGAAGAAAAAATAAGAAAAAATTAAAAAATATAATGGTTGAAACTACATCTTGTAACATGTTGGGGCAACTAAACTTCTAATACCTGACCAAGTCAACTTAAATAGTAATCACAAGAGATTTGCTAGAGAATGATGAAAACAAAGTGTACTTTAAGACCAAAAAAAAAAAAAAAATCCTTCGAATTCTTTTTGTCATGCCTGAAAATTATAAATGTAAAACTAAGGTTTATTGTCAATAAAGACAAGATACAACATTCTTTTTGAATCAAAATGAATAACCAAATATTATTAATTACAAAAACAAGATTAGAAAGACCATTTACAACTTATGAAATTGCACGCTAAGTGAAATCCTGATGCTTTTTATTTTTTTATCCGTATCAACCTAGATGATTTTAAGCTGCTGATCCTCAAGTAATAATGTTGGGACAAGGTAGCCAATGCAAATGTTTCATGTCCATAAGAGCACCTTGCATAATAATTTCCATGCAAGTTTAACTCTTTCATATCTTCTTAACCCCAAAAGACCAAATTCAATCACTTGATGTCATAGTCATAAACACTACCAAAAGATCATCATGTTCATGTATTTGATAGTACCAAGTGATTCTGAATGGTCTGTGGAAGAGCAAAGAATGCCCAGAATGCCGAACACATTACTAAACAATAATTTCAATAATAGTATAGAGAAGATTGAGTTCATCAACTTCGCTTCCTACATATGCTGCACATCCTACATATTTACTTATTACTTTTATTGAAAGTATCTTTTCAAATCATATGTCACTATAGTAATTTTGTAATCAAAATTTATATTTAGAATAAAATTTCATGTTTCTTAATGTGGTAAAAAAATATGCTACTAACATTGGAAAAGTTAATTTCGGTCATGCCAACCACATAATGAATAGATAGAGACCATTTTTTTATTTTGCATTCTTGACATTTTTCTCTTCAGTTAATTGACCATCGTTCTCCTCCAGTGATTGACACAACCCAACGTTCATATTGGTATTTAAAATGTGTTGCACTACAAACTGAAACACTATCTTTTGCCATGCCTACTCATATGTAGCTACTAATTGATTCTTGATTGTGCTCTCCATGTCTTCTTACTGAAAGATTGAGAGAAAGTCTAGATTTGATAGGTTTTTCTCTCATCATAATAGCCAAATATTTGAGCATCCTACGTAACTGATATGCAATAACTACCTTCCAAAATGAAATTGAGTTTGTAATGGGCATAGATAAGATTCCATACAGCAGATAATTAGCTAAACAACATAATACTGTGATCTTTCAGGTAATTAGTTAACCAACATTAAAATTGTGATCTTTAACACAACAGGTAAATTCCAAACTTATGATGTCGTGTTAACATATTATTTAGCCTTTCGAGTTCATGATGAGTGTAGATTAGATTCCATGCAACAGATAATTAACTAACCAACACCAATCCTTTGATCTTTAACACTCTTCACATAATGAAGATGTTATGATAAAGTGCATAGACCTAGAAAAAAAAAGTAGTAGTGGATACAAAAATTTTAAGTAGGAAAAGAACGTACCTGTCTGTGTTAGCAGTTGAGTCGGCATAGCTAGAAGATGCATCTTTTTGTAGTCTTTAGAGTTTGCAAAAGGTGTTGAAAAAACAAATGGTGAAAGGAGTGGATCTGGAGCAGGTTCCTGCCTGTTAGACCGAGAATTTAATGTATTTTAACCAAATGAAGTCAACTCTTGCAAGGTCTTCATTTAACTCTAGATATCTCAGTAGCTACAAATGCAAAGATAATATACCTTTATTGAATAAGCATACTGCATTGTGAAATGTCCAATTGCATCTTTTCCTAAAGTTGCTGCACAAATTGGACAGACCTGAAATATAACGATAGTCAAAAGCCATCAAATTGCAGCAGGAAGTCAACAGAATGTGCATGCTAAACCCCTTCAAATTGCCCCCAACAAAAAACAGGGGATAAAAACAAAAATTTAAAAAATGTTTATCATTTCTTTTCTACTAGATAAAGGCTCTTCTTAGGCTAGTTATCTGATTAACACAGTACTAGTGCAATGATCACCTTTAAAATGTTGTGCGTGTTCTTATTGGCTAGAATGCCATACAATACAAATAACAAGGTATAATAGTAGTAAAGTTATTAAAATAAGCATTGAATGGTATTATACTGCATTTTTCAAGTCAAAACAATGTTGTTCTTGCAAATGGCTCCACGTTACAGAAGGGGTAGGGAAACCATGCCCTCATATAATCTTCTCCTTCAACATCCATGGTCAAACGACCATCCCTGCAATTAAACACAGAAAACAATTCAAAGATATGAGCTTAAGTAATTTATCATATTTATCATCACTACACAATAAGCAATCAAATGTCACTGCAAAGAATGGCAACTAGTCCATAAGATAAAAAGTTCAAGAATTTCAAGTGATGTTTAGGCAAATTGTTAATTAGACAACAGAATCAATCATATATAAAGACCAGATAGCCACCATCTTTCCCAAAATTTTGATGTACTATAACATCATCAATAGTAAAACCAATCTTCAGAAAAGAGATAACTACACATAACCAAGTCCAGAACAGGAAGAAACAGAAAAACAAAGTACAAGTCATGATTGCCTAGAATCAAGAGGAGCAAAAAGCCACTAGTCAATTGTAAAACCATAGCAGAACAGAGCCAGAAAAACCATTATTTAGTTCAATTGCCTGATAAATTCATAATCTTCACAAATTTTAAAGCAAAAACACTTTAAGAAACACCAAAAGGGTTGTGCGGTAATTGTTTATATTTACCAGAATTGTTGAGTCAGGCAGCTTGGACAGCAGAAAAATGTTTTGCTGACTAAACTCTTGCAACCCAGAAATCCAAATCCAATTCTACTTATATATTGAGGGGATCTGGTCTGACATTTTTGAATGCTATTCTGACTATACAAAAGCTAGTTTATAGATTCTTGACATTTGGTAATTTGAGTCTCATCCAGCTTTTTTCTTTTTTCTTGCCAACCAATGAGAGCAAGAGGAGCGAACTGCAGCTAGTCTATAAATGATACTTTTAACTTTCATTTTATTCGTCATAGTTCCCTTCCCATTTTTTCCTTTTGTTTCCATCCTTTTCTTTCTTGAGAAGAAAAGTTAATTATGTTAGTTCAATATTCCCTTAGAAAGGACCAACTTGAAAATTTTGTGAGTTGAATTAAATTTACACATACACGATAAAGGTATACAAAAATAGTGAGTCTGTGTACATAAATAGTGTAAATATACATTGCTTCATACTTGTAAATGTACCAAAATTAGTAGCTAAAGAAAATATAAGGCCGCCTGTTAGTCTTACGTAAAAATGCTAATCTTCTTCATTTTTCTCATTCCCAAATCTCAGACCATTTTGGTAGCCAAAATAGAGAAGTTTGAGAAAGAAAGTCAAATCAGCCAAAAAAACGGAAAGAAAGTCTCGTGAACATCATTTATTCTTGAAAATTCATGATAATTTGAGAAAGAAAACAAGAAGATACGCATGCTGCTATAATATTCCTGAGAAGAAGTACATTATGGGTTGTGATCAAACAAGTATCTTATGTGCAAGATTTTGGAAGAAGGGCAAGGAGGATTTGGCATGTGGGGGTACTAAAAGCTAGTGCTCAATTCTATAAAAAAATTTGTTCCATTCAAATTCATAGGTTTAAATGCTAATCACAAACTCAAAGCACGATGAAGCTAAACAATCAATCAGAATGAATCATTAAAATTACATTCTTATGAATCTGGGGAAAAACAGTAGTTTTGTTAAAATTTTTGGGGGATAAAAAAGAAGTAAAAAAGCAAAGTTGATTAACTTCCAAAGCAGACAAAAAATGCCCAGACAATAAAACAAAAAGAAAAATAAAGCACTAGAACCAAGCTCAGCATTCCATTTTCCACCTAAAATTTATACTATTGCATAATTCATTCAGGACAAGTTAAAAAACAAACGAAGAAATTCAAATGTTCCAGTCATCTACCACCTTTAAATCGGAGAAACTATAGTAGGAGGCAGAACACATTTTAGATAAACTCACAAAAATTTTACATAAATATTTCTACTAGCATGAGCTCAACAAACAAGTACATCAAAAGATGCACTTGTTCAATCTCCAAAGAAATCAGAAGAACATTCATGAAATAGATCAGCTCAAAAGACCCCAAAAAAAGAATGAAAATCACATCTTGATCTTGAGAGAGAGTACTAGTATTTCATCACACTCTTCTTATTGTCCAGTCGGGACTATTTATTTCTGTAACGGGTTTTCTAATTTCTCTATTTCTCTGCTCAAAATCAAACAACCTTATGATAAATAATAATAATAAAAAGAAATTGTAACCTCTTATTAGCAATAATGAATGAGGTACTTCAGGCTTTAGAGAGAGACAGATGAGATGATCCATAATCAACCACCCACGTAAGACTTCAATAACTTTCTGGACCTAAATTCCATTTGCCAAAAAACACATCGAATCGTCCAATAGAGTGGTGGAAATAGCAAAGCAATTACCTCAAAGGGGATAGGTCCAGTTCTAGCGGGTCACGACTGGTGGCACGGCAGCAGCGGCCGGGGCATCTAGTGGTCGATCAGAGATGGAGATGAAGGCAAAAATGCACGATGAAGATGGTTTTAGGGCGATAAAAGTGAGGCTTTTTTACTCCATTGACATGGCAGCCTTTAAAACTTATTTAAAAGACAATAAATTTAGAAAAAACAATATTAAATAAAATTAGGAACATAAGAATAATTTAAAACCTAAATCTTCTAAGAGCAAAATACATTGACGAGAGATAAAAAGAAGAGAGAAACCTTGGTGGCAAGTTGTTTCTGGGAGCCTTTCCACCGGTTCAAAATGGAAATAAAGAGGCAAAGGCTATGGAATTTAGAAGGGAATGAGGAAGAAAGAGGAAGGGGACAGAGAGCTAAGGAAGAGAGGAAGGGGGGAGACATTGAGGAAGGAATTTGATTTTTGGTGAAAATTTTTGGAGGGAGGGCAGGAGATATTGAGGGGGGAGGAATTGAAGACCAATTTACCTCCCCCTCCACTACACTTAAGTCTGTAATAAAGTGCTACAATCAGTGACGACTTAGGGATGCTGTCAAAGAAGACGATTTCAGCTTCAACAAATAAGTTGTCAAAATAGGATTTCAATACAGTGACAACAACTGTTGTCACTATCGCTATAGGCATAATTTAAATTTATGGTGAATATTTAGTGATGACATTAGTAGTCACTATCTAATCGTAAATATTACAGTAACAACATTGTATAATTGTCAAAAAAGAGTTAAAATTCAGTGACAACAATTGTTGTTACTAACTAACCAATCATACTTTAATGACAAAATGTGGAAGTTGTCAGAATAGATTATGTGTTCAGTGACAACAAAAGTTATCACTAACCAAGGGATATATATCAATGACAACATGGTGTAGTTGTTGGAAAATGGCATTCATTTAGTGACGACTTTAATTGTCACTACCTTAATGGACATATATCAATGACAACATATTAATGTTGTCAGAAAATGATATTGATTCAGTGACAACTTACATTGTCACTGCTTTAGTGGACCAACTTCAGTGACAACATTAAAAATGTTGTCACTAAAGAATGACAAGTTAGTGACGACTTTTGGCACTTGTCAATAATGGAATTTGGTGCCTTTTATCGGGAAATAATCAGTGACGACATTTCGTCGTTGTCACTAATGAGTACACTCCATGTATGTCAATTGTGACAAGATGATTTGTTGTCACTGAAATGGTTATTTTGTGACAACATTTTGTTGTCGATGAAAATTGTCGTCACTAATAATCATTTTTCTTGTAGTGTTTCCATTAGTATTTCTTTCTTTTGCTTTAGTTGCCAGTAGAGGCTCTATTTTATTATATTTAACTTTCCAAAATAAATGACTTTTCGACTAAATTGCAGACAAAACTGAATTTATGGCGAAAACAAGTCGTAGAGGTAATGCTCTTTCTATTTTCTATTTTTGGCAATATATCTTTTAGGAAGCGTTTGTTAATTTGTAAAATTATTCACTTTGAAATGCAAAAATTTACCTCTAAAAGTCTTTTGTCTTTTTGGAACTTATGAAATGATCTAGTCTTAAAGAGGTTAATTGCAAAACTATCTATGTGTCCATGTATTTTATTTTTCCTTATTATCAGCTACTTTGATGTAGTTCTCCTAAGAAAATCAAAAAATTAAACGCCTCCTGGGCTGTAAAAGTAGCAATAATATCTCAGTGATTTTTTTTTTTCTCCTTTTTTTTTTTTTTTTTGATTAAAACAACCAAGTTGTTATCAATATGGATTAGCATCAGTTTAATTTTGGTGTCATAGTGCTCGAGTTTACAGAATCAATTGTGAAGAAAACGAAAGAATTGGAGTTTACGACCGTATATACCTTTAAACTCTCTAAATTATCCACATACCTTTTTTTCTGTTTTCTCTTTTTCTTCCCATGATCTTCTATATACGTGAGGATAGAGTGCCAAACACACTTTTTTTTTTTTTTAAGAATAACATACGTGAGGATAGAGTGCCAAAAACACCAGTACCAAATGAACTAGGAGGGCTTTGCCCAGGCTCTCCCAAATTTTGGTTTACGTGGAACAAAAAGAATCTTAATAAATTTTCCCCCAAAAAATTTTTTAATTATTTTTTAATCTCTCATTACCTGTAAACGTAATAAGTGCTACAATAACAATTTTTTCAAAAATGTTTAATTTTTCGTGTAAAACATTGAAAATAAACATGACTCACGGAGAAATTTGATTGATAATAAAAAAAAATGTATTTTGCTTTATGTACTACTGTCACGAAATCATTATTTATAAGTTCTAAGCATGTATGTTACTCGCTCTCAAGGCAAAAATATTATACTAAACACATTATTTGGAAATACTCGTGATAAAAAATATATATATAGGATGCATCACAAATTTTTTTCTAATTATTATCCTGAGGATAATAACCAAAATAAAATTAGCTTCTAAGCGAAACACCATCCGACTGTTCTAATTATTTAACTGTCAAACATTTATTCTATGGCTCGAACCAACAAAAGCCCGTCACCTTTAGAGGCCTCTTGCTTTCCGTTAGAAACTCAAAAGGCATCATAAATTTAGCCCGAAAGGCCCAATCTAACAATAAAACAAAAATTGGAGTGAAAAAAAAAAAGGAGCTGAAAATTTGTCACGCGGCAAAAAAACATATTTACCACACTAGTTCCATTACCTCTTTTATCATATAGGTGGATAAATTGTTTTTTTTTTTTTTTAACTCTTTTAGTAACATAAGTTGTGTTCGTTCCCTTTCAGATTTCAAATTGGATTAAAAATCGGAACTACTATTTCTTTTTCTTCCAAAATAAATATTTCTGTACTATATTCATTGGGAAATAATTTGGGTAAATGATGTTCATAGTCCCTGAACATTTATATCTCTTCTTATTTAGTCCATCAACTTTATAAAATGCGTATAAGGTCCTTAAATTTTTTTTAATTTGATTTTAAATGGTCATTTTCTTGCCAAACCAAGTATGTATTTCTCATCTTCTAATGTCTCTGGCGTAAGGTCAATATGTCCCCTCCCCCCAAAATTTGCAATTAGACAAATTTTACCCCTTCTAATGATTTTGGTTAAATATTTCGGCATGCTCGGCTTTTCCATGGACATATTTGTTCTAATGTTACAATTAAACTATATTAGTTTGATGCCAAGACAATTCCTGAGAACGAGTGTCGTTTCCTCCGATGCATTTTCTTCTTACTTTTGGCCACGTAAGTTTGTATTTAAGCATGTCTTCTGTGTTTTGCGGATACAGTGGTGAAATTATTTTAGTTTGAAACCGAAAGTTGATCATGGCCAATCCTTAGCCCTATGCAACTATACCGTAAAGCACTGATGATCATAACTCCAATCAAAGAACAATAGAAGTGTTCGTTAAAGCCTTACCATGGAAAGTCAAACGGAGAAAAAATACAACTTATTTCTGCTACCTGCAGCTTAAAATCAAAATCATATACTGGCAGAAGTATTTGCCAACTTATTTTTGGTAAAAAATGACCGATGAATATAGACTACCCTCGCATAAACCTACAATTCTTTCATGACCCCCAAGAGGTTCATTGGCTGGTTGAACATGGTAATGATCATGACAAGGAAAACACTTAAAATGCAACGAATGGTGGAAAGAATAGAGATGCATAGTCATTGACTTGCGTGTGGATCTGGAACGGCCTTGGGTTCGGACTCGGGCTCAGGGTCGGGTTTGTTCTCGGGCTTGGGTTCTTGCTCGGCCAAAGGCTCGGGCTCGATTTCTGGTTCTTGCTCGGGCTCGGGCTCGGGCTCAAGAGCATTGCCTTCCTCAATGTGCGGAATTTCCTGGGCATGCAAATTTAGAGAGAAACTCGTAAGGGCAACCAGAAAAGAAACATAAAAATACGAAAGGAATTTTTTAGATAAAAATGTACCGCATGGTTATGATTTTCTTCCATATGGAATATCTCTTCGACAGGATCTTTGAAGCAGAACCACGTACAATGAGGACAACGGAAGAAGTACTACAAAAGAAATGGAATAATAGTAATACAGCGAGTAAAAGGTTTACAAATGAGACGACAAGTAGTAACTGAAAATATATACATAAAACTTCAAAGCAGTACCCCGGCCCTGTTGCGGTTCATAGCGACTGACTTTGTTTTCAGAAACAACGAAAGATTTTAGCATTAAATGGTGAGAGCTCCAGCAGGTTACTGGTTTAACGATAAAGAATCAGTTGAATTTGAAGAAAACTCCAAGAATCAATATTCGTGCTGGGTTTCTTGAAGTTCCTCGATTCGTGAATCAACTTGTGATCTCAAGTTTGTTGATGTTCTTTGATTCTTGAATCTCCGTTGGGCTTGAAGTTTCTTGAATATCCTCGTGATGAAAGAGTTCTGAGTTTGAATCTTTTCTTGGTAGTCTTCGAGGGCCAATAACAATAGTGTTGCTTGGGCTGGAAAACCCTTATAATGAGAAGCCAATGTCTATAAATTCCAACGACCTGATTTTCGAACAAAAAAAATTTTTTTGATCTGTTGTTTGAGAGGGTCTGTCTGAGATTCAAACTAACTTCTGTATTTGTGATGCAGCGGACGGGTTTCTGTTAGTTATTAGAAAAAAAGCGAATAAGAATAACAAGAAGTTGGGAGCAGCCCGCAAGAAATGAAACATTTTTTTTTTTTGAGGAAGAAACATATTTATTAAAGCCCCATTTTTGAGGTGACATTGAAGTACAGTCAAATGCGTATCATCACATTCAGCCATATTATTACAGTAAGCGACCGTATAGTTACCTTAAGTCAGGTGGTTGATACGATTGTTTGTATTAATTATAATATTTGGTGCACATGTACACAATGTTATACTAATATTTGTTCAGTGCTTTAATTTTACAAACAGAACATTCAATTTAGACATATGCAGCAAGTACATTAACAGTAAATATGATGATTGTATCTGCTCCATTTCCATTTTTACTCGCTTATAACAAGATTTCATTTTGTTAATTAAAATTAAAAGTGAAAGGCTTTCTCATTAAATTATTATACATTGCGTGACGTATTGTTTGTTTTTATTTTAGATTAGTAGCATAAAAATAAAATTACACTTTTCCCCCGCATCGTTTTGATGCTTGTATGAAATTGAGCACAAGGCTGAATATCAGAATATGGGCTTGGGCTGGTCCAAAACCTGTCTTTAGAAGTAATAAAACAAAAACCGAAGTGAGCTTATGAGTCTTTGCAAGCCTTGGAGGCCCACAGTTTGACACCAAAACTAAGGATGTGCGTTTGGTTTAGGAGAATCAATGAGGGGAATGGGTATTACAAATAATGACACACTATTTTTTATATTTGTAAAACAACTATCATTTAATGAGAATAAAAATGATTAATTGAGGTGTTAATAACTCCCTCAAAAATACTATTCTATCAGACCCAATAACCTTTTTGATTAAGGCAAAAACACATCCCCTTAAAAAACATGCATATTTTGAGCTACCTATCCATCAATATACTACTATTCTTCCCTCTTTCTCTCTCCACTCCTAGCTCTCACTCCTCTCTTATTTCTCTTTGCAATGTCTTTTGATTTTGAACATTCTTTATTAATTATATTTTATGAAATGTTGTTTAGAAATATTGTTAATGTGTGAGGAAATTTGAGGGAGTAGAAGAGAATGTATTTGAGGGAGTTACATTCGATTTTTTTATAAAAATTAAATTAAAAATCAAAGATATATGGGACTCTATATTAATACAATAAAAATAGTATTTTTCTTTTCTTTTTTTTTTTAGATTATCATTTGTATAAAATTCAAATTAGAGCATGGCTATATATAAAATTGAAAAGGTATTTTTAGAAATTTTCTTTAAAAATATACAAAATAAGAAATCTAAAAATTATGTATATCATAAACAAAAGATTTAAAAATTTTAAAAATTACTTGAAGTCATTCTAGTAAACCAAACAAATAGTTTTATAATGATACCCATTCTATTATTAAATCAAATATGTCAAAAGGAATCATTAAAACCCATACTCATAGCAGGGTTAATGATACTCATAGTGATAGTATTTGAAAAATTGGGACCAAACGGCTAAATGTTAAATAAGTCTACCTCACATTTGTCAAAGCCTGGTCATATAGATTAATTGACAGCTCTAAGCAAAGACGAAACGTTGTCGCAATTTTTCGGACCCAACTGGTAGAATTATACTCCCTTCGTCCCATTTTGATAAGTTTACCGTTTTTTTCACACAGTTTAAGAAAAATTAATTAACTTTATTGAAAGAATAAATTAATCTATGTTATTCCTAAAATACCCTTCTATACATCATTAAATATTTACATTAAATACGAATGAAAAATTGCACCATAAGTTAAATTATTTCTATTTGATATGTGAATGCACGGTCTGCTATACACCTCTCACTTATAACAAAGTAATTAAATAGGGACATTTTAGAGAAGTTGAAAATTAATTGCATTCTTCAATTGGAAAATAGACTATAATTTGAGACGAATGAAAAAGGAAAACAAGCCTATCAAAATGGGACAAAGGGAGTATTGCTTTTGGCTACCTACCAAAGGTAGTGTTATATTGGTATCAGAAACGAACACATTAGGTGGCAACTCTAATTTTTCCCATCCAAACAAACCAAACCAGACCCCCTTCCAAAAAAAAAAAACCACGCGATAAACACATCTTCCCCCTCTCCCGAGCGGCAGCTCGCGGGGGCAAAACCCAAAACACCAACCAAAAAAAAAAGGCAACTGAAGTTATACTCTACATAAGGATGGCAATTTATAGTTTCTCACGTTTCTAATATTTGTAAGCCTAATGCAATCAAATTTTAAACTCAATTTCAGTTTTCATAATTACGGTTCAAATATAACTTGTCATTATTCTATCAGTCTTGACTTCATAAGTATCAAGGCTAATGCCAATAAATAAGGACTCGAGCTACTTCAGCTCATCTTCATAATAAACAAGTCATTCCGAAACATAATTTCAAGCTTGTTTAAAAGCTTGCTTGGATCAATACATGACTTGGGTTTTCTCTCTTAAACTTTGTGGTGTTATATTTATGTTACACCACTTAAGTGATTGACAAGTATACACTATATCTTCAAAGCAATGTACACTTTTCAATCATCTAAGTGGTATAATACGAGTGTAACAATATAAAGTGTAATAGAGAACCCTTAACCTCAATACACCCTCTTATTTTTCCTTTACCATCAAATGTATGATCTTCTCATCAAACATAAAATTTTCCTTTACTATAGAAGGTATGATCTTCTCGTTAAACGCCATAATAAAATTTTTAAAGTTCATAGGGTTTGGTGTTGCTCCCATTTGCGTTTTATTGTGATCCACGATGATCGGGCAGCATCTTTAAATTGAAACGCCGCATAAAAACTTTCCTTTTATCTGAATTGATTTAGGGCAGAAAAGATATCTCCAATACTTCCAATTTGTACAATGTTGCATTTCACCCAACAATTAAAAAAAAAAATTTACTATTACATGTGCAAAATTTAGTCTCGTTAAAAATAGGATTGTGCTTTTTTGGAAGGGATAATTTTAGAAATTTCACCTATTGTTGATGGTAATTACACTGGTTATACATAAATTCAAATAATTATCCTTACACCCTTTATTTGATATTTATAAGTAATATTTGCTGATGTCAGCAAAAAATAATTGTTTAATATCTTGAAATGCTTTTAGCTAAGTTTGAAAAGAAAAAATTATGCTAAACAAAATGCAATTGACTTTTGCTTTTGCTGGAGCAACCAAAGGGATAATAGACATTTTTTAATTGTGGGGAGAAGATGGGTAGTTGATGTGTGGGGAGGTATTGGGAAAAGTTGAGTTGTTTTCTAAAGATGGTTAAGACGAGGCAATGAGAGGTGTTGGATAGGTGGGAAAGTGAGCGGGGTAACGGTAAAAGTGTAATGGCAAGAAAGGGTAGAAGAAGATGAGAAGGATGGTGAAGAGTCCATCTAGTTTGCAGAAGGGATGTATAATGTAAATATCTAGTCCATAACGTCCTAGACGGAGTTTCCTTTGAAAAGGGATAAATTTTTTAACATTTTTTAATCGGAATCCGAAAATTATTGCTTTTTTAACATTTTCTAATCATAATCTGAAAATTATTGTGATCCATTTATGTTGACAAGATAAATGAAATATTTAAAATTTAGGAGAGCTAAGTGTAATTGTCATAAACTTTAGAAGAGATGTATCAAAAATCGTTCATTTAAACTTTAGAGGCGGGCAAAATTTGGGCCTAAAATTACAGGCGAGCTTGGGAAAAGTTACAC
The DNA here is from genome assembly GCA_024721245.1 of Mitragyna speciosa. NCBI lineage: Eukaryota > Viridiplantae > Streptophyta > Magnoliopsida > Gentianales > Rubiaceae > Mitragyna > Mitragyna speciosa. The sequence goes on along the minus strand of JAMWEH010000498.1, from coordinate 561 downwards.
TAGAGCTGTTTGATTTGTCAAATTTTAATAAATTATAAGTTTAACATATTTACCTGCCGTGTACTTGTTAACAACAATCTTATCTTAATGTAAAAATTATTAAAGCATATTACCAATATAAATTCATTGTCATTTTATTTTATTTGAAAGATTGTTGAAACACTTACAAAAATTTAAAAATATAGAAACGAGCCCGAGCTATGAAAAGCCCGTATGAGTCCATGGTCTGGCATAGATTGACATACTGTCATGAGCTTTTGGGGCAGTGGACCAAAATTTATGGTTTTTTATGGTCTGGGCGAAACCAGCTCGCTGGGCCCAATTGAGAGGCTTAAAGCAAAATTCTAAAGCTTTTACCACTTCAACAGTTTGGGAGGTAGGAAACGGAGGGAATAGAGGAGAAGGAAATGGATTTTAAGGTTTTTTTTTTTTTTTTTTGATAGTAAGAAAGGAAAATATGGGACAAGTTACTTAACCTTTTTTTTTTTTTTTTGGGAGGAAGGAAATGAAAAGAAAAGAAAGGAAATTAAAAGAAAAGTTGACTTGTTTTGGTCCAAAAAA
>JAMWEH010001977.1:0-21067 GCA_024721245.1 Mitragyna speciosa | reverse complement strand
GCAAAATCCAAAGCTTAGTACAATTTTAGAGGCATGCAACAAGAACAATTTTGAACATATGCAGAAATTCTTTTCCCTTTGCCTGCTTTTTAGTTCTTTCTTCTTCTACTTCTTTATTTGCATTTATTAAAAAATGGTTATACGAAGAAAAGGATACTGAGAAGTTAAAAGGATAAGTGGAAGAATTAAAAAAGGATACTGAGAAGATAAAGAAGAACAAAAGGATTCACAAGCTCGCCTGAACTTGTAACTCTGTAATTGTGAAATGAAGCAATGTCATACCTAAAAAGCCAGACAAAATACAGTTTAAGTTCATTTATTATGTATATTACTTTCTTTCAATTTTTGAGCTAGAAAATACAGGAAAATAGTAATTAAATATGCAACAGAGATATATGGAATATCTAGCTTCAAGATTTCATGGTGATTGCTAGAAAGATTAGAAATCTTCAGCTAATTGCTTACGGTGGTTGAATCACTTGCAATTGCATTTTGAATGAGACCAAGACGGTGACAACATATCTCATAGAAATTAAAGCATTTTGCCCGAATGTTTTAGGTCTTTTGAGTGGTCAAAAGGCTAGATGATTGAATAAAGAATTTCATGTTCTCCATTGAAACCTTTATCTAATTTTGTCTTTGAACTTTTGGCATGATCAATTAAATCCTATTTAGGAAGAAGACACTTTTGACGTAGGTAGACTTTAGAATTGGTTGCACATATTTCAGTTTTTCTTTTTTTGACCAACTTAAGTATTATCAAGTACATTTCATGGAACTGCCATGATGATAGAAACATTATAAGGCACTTAAGCCAATTTACTCACGAAGCAAGAGAAAATGAATCTCTATGAATAGTTATTTACAAATTACAGGTAAAGTAGGAGTATCTAAAATGTTCACCAAGCAAGATCCTTTGAGAATTTAGCTTCAAAACCAACTTTGAAAGCTCTGCAACACTAATACCTGCAAAATGCCATGGACATCATCATGAGTATAGCAAACTCTGTAACTGATCAAACAAAAATGCAAGCAATCAGTTTGTCTTAGATTAGTATGCACATTATTGAAACCATATAAACATATGCTATATGCAAATCACAATTAACTAAATATAAAGCATCTACTGATAAAGTCCAGTATTTCTAATGTCCATCACAATTATGTCACAAACTTATTACCATTGGACTTTTGAGAATTTTCAACTGCAATCTTTGGAACCTTTGCACGCAAGGGAACATTAATTTCTTCACTCTTAATGAATGAAGAGCTTTTAACTTCAGTATTATCTGTTGCCATTTTGGTAGAAGCAAGAGATTTCTCAAATTTCCAACAAAATGAAGAAACTTTAGCTTCCAGTTCTTTATGTTTATCCTGGAAGCAATTTTGCACCTACAATAATAAGAAATTATAGAGTTTGCAAAAGATTTGATAAGGACCACCAAAATAGAAAATGAGAAACTTTGGTGTGTATGAAAGAAGCACCTGTTCCCATCTTACTAAAGATTTCCCACATCGATGAACTGAGTTACTGCAAAAAGGCAATGTTTATTAGCTTCCTAGCTAGAGAAGCAACAACTTTCAATTACATAAATGCTAAAATATTTCAATGCATTCATTCAACATCCCAAAAACATACCTAAATTTGGTAGCAACTTCTTGATAGAATTGTTGGTTAAGGGATTTTCCTCCCATTTCCTTGTACAATTTTCCTATTTCCACAACCTAATAAACAAAGTGGCAAAGACATTATCCTTTTTACTTAACTATACAAACACGAATAAGAGTTTTGGTTACAGTTTAAATCTATTTCCAACTAGTCTATTCACAAACCTGACTGACAACAGAGAAAAAAATTAACATTTCACATTTAGTTTTACTTAACTCGTTAATGTGATTATGCAAGCAGCAAAACAATACCTTAACAGAATGAACCACCTGACCCAATTTGACACTTTTTATTACCACCTAAAAAGCTAAATTTGGCATTTTTCATCTCCTGGCAATTCAACTATCTTATTTTATCATGTCACTGCAAATTGTAAGACTAATTTAATAGAAAGTTCAGATTTTGAATAGAATTTAATACTCAATGCAATAACAGTATGAGGCACAAATCAAATCTTAATAAAATACTTCATCAACAGCTCAGTTGAGTATATTATAGCAGTAACATGAGAATTATAACCATCCAATCAATAATCTAACGAATTCAAGAATCAATAATTTTAAGTCACAGTACTACACAATGCAGGTAGAAAACATGAAGAAGATTCATAAAGTGATAAAATTTCATGAAATAAAGGAGACCCTTTATCATTATTACCTCAGCTAGTGTGAATCCGTGGTCAAAATCATTTTCCATTTCTTGGATGTTAAACTTGGAAGAACTTTTTTACATAGGGTTCTATGAATACGGGCTTTGGAAAGGGCACAGTAAAACGGCATTATTTGGAAAGCCAAAAGGAAAGGTATAGAAGCGTTGGGGTGTTTCATTTAGATGAGAAGGACTTGCATGGACCAAGTTCACAGGTGGGGTTGTAGACCTTGTATTTCAAAAAAATGATTTCTTCTAAGTCACATGGTTCATAGCTTCATCTGTAGACCTATGCATACAAAATTTTCCCATTTAGGCCCCTTTAGAAAAATGTGAAATAGCTATTAAACTTTTGTAGAAATAGCAAATAGACCCTACACGTAAAGACTTCAATAGGTATTTGGTAGAGAGAGAATAAATCCCTCTATAACACAACCAAAACAAGAAAAATAAGACCCATGCCCATACATAATTTCTTTTTAATTTTATATATTTTTTCATTTTTTTAATTATATATATTGTTTCCCTATTCCTTGCAAGATTTTATTTCCATGATGATTAATGAAAGTTATTGATTATTAAAAAAAATTACATTGCTACGCCTCTATATAAAAGTGGAGACTAGCTATATGGGTGAGATTAGATCCACCAAAAGAACCACAGAATGATCATCATTATTTTGTTTTCAAAGAAAAGGATAATGATCAACTTGCCATATCAATTCCTCACCCTAAAGCATAAGCATATGAAATTAATCAGTGAACCTTTTTTTTTTGGCTAAATTTTAGCCTTCTTTGGACAAACGAACAAACTAGAGGTCCGCAACTTCCTCGGTGTTCAAACACAATACACACTGTCTCACTAACTTTTAGTTTTATACTTGCTTGCAAGGCTACCTTCTTTATGCACCCTCAACTCCTTGGCAACTGATCTTTTAATTACACAAATATGTTTGTTTGGATATGTTTTTAAAGAATTTATATTTTAGAAAACTTTAAATACCTAATTCAATCACTTCTTTATTTATGTATACATCAATCAAAATGTCAAAATAAATCCTAAAACTACTTTGAACACGTCTTTTAATTACTTTTTTATTTCAAAATATCAAAACAAATCCATTAAAACTGTTATAATAATGTTTAAAGGAAAACACAAAAAAAAAAAAGCCAAGAACAAATTGCAATTTCTGACACCCATCTAATCTTCTATATGTTTGGGCAAAGGTTTTTGTATGATTTTTTAAAAATTTATTATGATAATCTTTTTAAACAAATATTTGTACAAAACCAAATGTAATTAAAGACTGTATTTTATTTTTTAAAAAATATTAATCAAACGCCCCTCATAATTTGCCGAATTAAGCTCGGCATAATTGTCGAGTGCTGTTTAGGAAAATAGGAAGATTCGGGCCAGAAGAACAAATCTTGCAACTAGGCTAATTAGTTAACAAAACGTGTGGATCTTATTCGCTTTTGGGGTATATATGCTCTTTCATTCATTGTATAAAAAGCTCATCAAAGAAATGTAAATGTCTTAGGCATAATAAAATAGTAAAAACAATACTTTTTTATTGCAGTTGTCAGGCCACCTATCTAAGCCTTAGCCCCTAAAAATGTACCAGACTTCTGATGAAATCTAATATTAGATTTCCTGTGCACCCAAGCTAAACTGAAAAAGAAAAAAAAATATTTCATTCTTGGATGCTTAGGGGGGAAATATTTAGATGGCCTCAAAAGTCTATGGATTCGTGAATCCAATGGCTGAGATTAAGTCACAAGAGTTCAAGGGCCCCATCTTCAACCACAAACAACCTCACTATTGTTAACCAAATAACCACCAAGACAACCATCCAAAACAATTATTAACAACCAATGAAACACCACAAACCACCTCAAAACTCTATAACCACCACCTCATACAACCAATTCACAGCCACGACCCATCAACACACAACAACAGCTGCAGCCAGCCATCACTTCGCGCCATCGTTTTGTCCTCCATTTTCCACCAGTAATGCCTTTTCCTCCTCGATTTGAGTAAGATGATTTTGGGGTTTTTAATTTTGAGAACTTGGATTTGGAAGAATGAGGATTAGGTTTAGTGAAAATAGGTTTAAAAAGATTTGGGAATTTCTTGGGTAAATGATTTGGGGGTTTTTTTAATATTTTGTTTTTCTTTGATTTATTTTGGTTAATTGCGATTGATTTGTATATGATTTGGTTTTAATTTAGTAATTAATTTAGTTAACGAAGTTAGTTTAGCCCTAGGTTACTTGATTATGTAAAAATATAAACTTATGTTTTTAGCCCTAGGTTTTGATTATTGTCATTGTGTTGAGAATTTTTATTTGTTTTGCATCTAAAGTTAATAATTATAGAATGATCACGTTAGGCTTTATGTCTTTCAATTAGGCCCTAATTATTTATATTGTAACCCTTAAGTTGCTATAATTTACCAATTTCTCCCCTAAACCCTATCATCGCCACTTTCTAGCTTACCGCCCCTCACCACTCTATTGTTACATGTGCTCTGAGGAAACCAGGCACACAACTCTAAGTAGAAAGGGAACTTAGCATCTGGAGCTCTCATCTACTAGCGAACAAGCCACTTCTCAAGTGATAATCTTTCATTCATCCAAAATCTGAAGGTCTTTTTAGAAGTTTAGTTAGAGGATGGGATTGCCCGGTGGTAATCTTTAGCATATATTTAAGAGGAGTATTGTATTTTTGACATTATGTTCACTCAAATCTGCCACGATAGGTTTGAGGATTTTACTGCTAGTGAAAATATTTTTCCTGTTATTATGGGTTATTATTTGTGATTTGTGTTATTTTTCTTGCTCCTCTTTGAGAGCAAAAGATTTCAATCGATTTAAGCCAGTTCTTTTCCACTTTATATTTAGTAAATAAGATAATTCTGGGTGTATATTAACTTTTTAGAGACCAAAAATTTTTACGCTATTCCTTATTTTTTGTTAGAACTAATACAAGGATTAGTCAATTTTGCCTAAAATCGGACAAGTTTTATGTGGCTTGAGAATAAGAGATTCTCAATATATTTCATTATTGTTGTCATGTCATTTGCAATGTTTTGAAAATCGAACCAAACTGGGTGGTTTGACTGGCTGGACAGCGAACTGACTAGGTCTCTGATTCGGTTTACTCATTGGTTTGACGAGTGCATAAAACCACTGGAAACTGCTTCAATCAGATGAACTATTCGAACCTGTTTGAACCACCAAACCGGTGGTTTTTTGTGTTTTGATATTATGGTGAATTTTCTGGTCTTTTTGGTCATTCCACAGCCCTTGATTTCCCTAATTTTAGCTATCATTCATTGGCAATGGTCTTCTTTTCGCTTTTTGCCATCGTAAACTAAACTCCGAACTCTCTTATGTTGCAGCCAGAATAGAATAATAAGGCAACATTCTATTTCCCTTTAAAATTATTTGTCATTTTTCAAAATTTCTTGGTTTGCTATGATGAATATAAATTAAGTTGTTGAGGTGTGTTGATGAGTTATCCTATTGATGCTTAATGAGTGAAATAATTATAGTGGTGCAAATATCTTGGTCATGCATGATTTATGAATTCCTGTTCCATCTGTTTTTGTGGAAATTGGACTTGGCATATTGGCCATTGATTGACATTGGTCGGAGAGCTGGTTATACTCTTAGTGTTAGCTGTTAGTTATATTTAGTTGGAAACTTACATTGGACCATAGATATTTGGCTTTGATTTACATTTTTGTTTGCATCTTTTGCTGCTGTTTGTTTCATTCCGTCTCCTTATTGCTCTGTTTCTGTTGATTGTATTTTAATCTTTTCTATTGTGTTCTTTATGCAGAAAATGGTAGCTAGTGAGAGTATTACATATTACATTCGAAAGATGGTGGCAAAGGTTTTCCTTGAAATATTAGCTATAATTTGCATTTTATGTGCATAATCTTTTGCTTCTAATTACGTTTTCCTATTGCGTTGTAAGTTGTGGTTGTAGTTCAATCTTTTGTGTTGTGTTGTTTGTGCAGAAAACGAGGATTTCACCTAGTGCTGCTATACATTTCTTTATGCAAAAAAACACGGATTTTATCTCATTATTGTGCTACTATGCAAATTGTGTATACACGTATGCAACTGATAAGAGTATTGCCAATCTTATTCAAGGGATGAAAATTGTGAGAGTGGCCAACCCAAATATTTAGGAGGGAAAGGACGTTATTTGCTTCAACCCTATGCAGTATCTTTATTTCAAGAAGGATATGATGAATGGCTTGAGATTCTCTAAAGAAGCTGTAAAAATCAATAGAACAGGAAACTTGGAAATATCTTATAAATACTTGTCTAATGCTATTGTGTTGTTCGGATTATCAGATTTGGTTGCTAGCCATCTACGTGTTGGGATGTTATTGCATAAACAGATAAGAAATTTACAGGAATTTATAGCCTTATACGAGGTTTTCAACTCCTTCTTTGCCTTATGAAGTAACATCACAATATATATAAGGCTTGCAGACATCTCTGATGATCTGCACAACCCAGCAGCATTAGACAAGTATTTATAGGATGTTTCCAAGTTTTCTATTCGTTAGTCCTTCAAAAGGTTTCACGTTTAAGAAAAACCTAGTTCGTCTATGTGGCCAACTACATGCATTTTTTAATCTCCTCCTCTGATTTTTTTTCACATTCCAATCTCTTCTTTCTTTTTTTTTTGCTGCTTATTTGTTTAATATTTCACATTGGAAGTCTTAAGCAACATCTTCGTCCTGGTCTTTGTCTAAGGGTCCCCTCATATCTCTTCTAGGACATTTCCCCCATCTTTTTTGGCTTATCGTACTTTGTTTATTGGCATACTATTTTTGCTTTACGTTTTGGAGTGTATCATTTTGTGATGGTAGACCTGGGTTTGGAGTTGAACACTGATAAGGAGAGAATTAGTGAGAAAGACTAGACAAGGAAGACTAAATTGTTGTCTATCCACAAATGATGGGAATGTATATGGAGGGTCAGCCACGCATTAGCCTTAGATTTTATCCAAGTATTTGGTTGATAAAGAGTTTAACAGAATTTAGAAACTCTTGGAATGAATTGTATGAAATTTAAAATGTTTGTTGAGGGTTTTTTGTGTTTAACAAAATTTAGAAACTCTTGGAATACATTGTATGATATTTAAAATGTTTGTTGAGAGTTTTCTGAGATGATACAATCTTGTCTGAAGAACTTATCTTGTGCTTGGCATAAAATTATTTAACAAGATAATTTATAGCTTCAAAAATTATTTGGATAGATTTTTTTAGAATGATATTTTCAATATTCTTGTACCATATTTTTCAAAATGTGGTACAATATTATATATTATAAAAATTATAGAAAAAAAATTTGCACGGAACCTAGCAAAACTGCCCCAGTCAATATATCCATGCCTGCTTTGTCTAATGTCCTAGTGGATGTGTATGCATTTGAGGAATAAATGAAAGAGTCTCCGTCAAAACATGAGAACCAATCTCTAAATTATTTATCGATCCTCCATGGGATCGGCTTCTCACATGCATATGGATTAGGCTTTGAAGTGGTATTGCTGTACTATTTAAATAAAGGATTATATGAGGTTATGATTCCAATTCGTCATTGTAATTTAACCTAATCTCTTAAATAATTACACTGTGAACAGTCCCAGTCAAAACCAAAAAAAAAAAAAAAAAAAAATTGAGTCCTGAACTCGTTAACTTTAGATATTCGAAACGCTTAATTGGTTGATGACATTTTGCGGTCAATATTAGGTACTTAACAAGGTAAAGTGTGATCCGTTTATTTGCTAAGATAAGATCTGTTGGATACATCTGTTACAAATTTCAGAAATCTTAAACTGCAAGGAAATCATGCTTTGCCTAGCCTACCAAAGGATGCACCATTGTCCTTCCATTCTTTTGATCCATCAAAAATTGCGGCGAGCTGGTATTCCATCCCTAGTAAATTACTAATACAATTACCCAGTCAAGGGAGTGAATGGCATGACTTGAGCTGAAATGGTCATCGAATTGTTTGGTGCCCACCGCCTCACAACCTAGACTTCCTTTCCAACTATCTTTTGTATGTCCTAAACGTTGTAGTCAAATGAGACAAACATTTTCTCCAAAAGTATTTGGGCAAGATTTACTAACACACACACTTTTTTATATATAAAAATGAGGTAACAATTGGATCTTTACCTTTTTTGTTCTTTTGCTATCGTTTTTGTTCCAACGGAAATCATCATAATTGACCAGTAAAACACTAACACTAGATTAATCTAGTTTATGTGACTTGCTATTTAAGTATTTGCCCTTTGTAAGAATAGAATTTTGAACCACATATTATTAAATCACTTGTTTTTGACTGCATTATTTCTCATGGATGTATGTATTCGTATTCTAGTGTTCAGGGCCGGAAGCATGGAGCAATTTTAATATTTGGTTGACAGGTTCCAATGCATGCAGTGGCATCTCGAGGCAAGCAAAACAAGTAGAATGAAAACAAAACACTAGATTAGCGTAAATGCTCTTTCTCCTATTTGTCAGCCAATAATAATTTGGGGTGAATTTAATAACCTTGATCACCCTGACAAAATATTGTTCTACTTTTTGCAATTGATAGCGGGCTTGTTTGTTAATAAACTGCAATAATTTTGCTTTATTTTTTGGCTTTATATAAGAACACTTCTATAGGAGCTAAATACAATGACCACCAGGAACTACTATGTCAAAAAACGTATTATTTATAGTGTAAAATCTTCCTATGGATAGGGTCAGCACAATTTGCTTTCCCAATTCAGTCGTGTATAAATAGCCATACTCCCCCCACATACAAACTCATCCACATTCTTTCCAAAATTTGGTTGTCTAGGATCACCTTGCATGCAACCAACGTAGATAGACTCAGCTCAGATCCCGTGTCAACAAGTTTTAACCCCCCGATTCTTCTTCCATTCTCTAGATTCTCTCTCTCTTGTATTCTTTTTAATTGCCAAGTACATTCGCAGAGATTTCTTCATATTTTTATTCAGGTAATTTATTAGTTAAGAGTTCCAAGAAAAGGAAAATGGAGGTTGAGAAAGAGCGAGATGAGGGGCCTCCAAGAAGGCAACTGAGTGGCAATGCAAGCCTAAATAGGAGCTTTGATAAAATGAGAACATCGAGCATGAGAAATTGGGGCTTGGTGAATCAAGGTGTTTTAGGACGCCCGAGAAATAGCCCTGCTAAGGTAGATGAAGAAGCCTTGAGGTGGGCTGCTCTAGAAAAGCTACCAACATTTAATCGACTGAGGAAGACTGTCATCAAATCTATCATTGAAGATGATGATGATAACCACGGCAAGAAAATAGTGTTCAAAGAAGTTGATGTCCGAAATCTTGACATGAATGAACGCCAAAAATTTATTGACAAGCATTTCAAGATTGCTGAGGAAGATAATGAGAAGTTTTTGAAAAAGCTTAGAAATCGTTTTGATAAGTAAGTTTTATTTATGTTTTATTTTTTATTTTTTTTACTTTTGCCCATTAGAGTTTTCCTTCGGACTTTCCGTCCTTTGTGCTTTAACATCGACAAGAATTAGCATAGCATAACACTTGTCGAAGTTTTCTATTTAACAGTATTGAGTTTCTAGGAACAAATGTCTTGCCAGTTGGGAGACAATCAATCAATAGAATGCAACTCCAACTCACATTCAATCAAAGCTGAAACAAATCACTGGAATAAGAAAACAACCGAAAAAATAGAGAAACAAAAGAAACTCTTTTAGACATTCGAGAATAAGATGAATATATGCCGTTAGTCATGTAATTTTTCACAAGGATAGAAGTTCACATTCTACACTTCGTCGAATGAGTTTCTGTTATCGAGATTGATCTGTACTTCAATATTTTTGGCACTAAATTAAGAAGTCATTGAGAATAATTCAAATTTCTCTATCCCAAAAATAAATATTTTGTGTACTGACTTTACTATTTCTTCACAGAGTTCTAGAATGTGGCGATCTGGAATCTTGTTAATGTGAAATATTAGTATTCCATGCATAACTTTTTTTATTGTTAATAATGCAGAGTTGGGATTGCTCTTCCAACAGTGGAAGTTAGGTTCGAAAATGTAATTATTGAAGCTGAATGCTATATCGGACGTAGAGCTCTCCCTACCCTTCCGAATGCCGTGAGAAAGCATTTTCGAGTCATCGTTGAGTTGTCTTGGCATCCGATTTGCTGAAAGAGCAAAAATCACAATACTAAAAAACGTTTCTGGAATTATTAAACCATCAAGGCAAGTCTCTTGATCAATTTCCCTAAAAAGCAAAAATAAACAGAAAAAAGACTTGAGCCTCTTTCCAATGAATTGTGCGTGACCAAACCTTTTTTCTCCATATAACTTGCATCCTTGGTGCTGTGTTACAAAAAATTCTTGTCACCCATGTTGATGGGAAATACACATAAACATCAAATATTTGTTTTTCACACAAAAATCCAGTGATTTGATGACTACGAATTATATGTGGCTAACAATTGTTACGAGTACCTGCTCTTATCACAGGATGACTCTTCTACTAGGACCTCCATCTTCTGGAAAAACGACCCTTTTGTTAGCTCTGGCTGGAAAACTAAACTCTAGCTTAAAGGTAATGAAAATTTAAAAGATTGTTAAGACGTCATGTTCCCAAGAACAAATAAATCATACAAGTGTTGGATCTGCTCAACAGGCTAAAGGAGATATTACATACAATGGGCATGGGCTAAATGAATTCGTGCCACAAAAGACGTCTGCATACATTAGCCAAAATGATGTTCACACTAAAGAAATGACAGTCCAAGAAACATTAGATTTCTCTGCAAGATGCCAAGGGGTTGGATCGCGATATGGTACTCAAATTTAATTCTCATTTGTTCACTCTTGAAAATTTCAACATTTTATTTCTTCTCATTGTTGCATATTTAATTAACTTGACTTTTCTAACTTGTGGCTTATGTGTAGATAACTCCTTGATCTTAGGAATTTTATCACCAAATAATATAGAGATTTATTAAATATTTATATTTGAATATTTCACTCCCCCCAACAATTTGTGGACACAATTTTTAGCATATATTTTTCCTACAACATTGTCGTCTGTTTAAATTTTATCTAGATAAATTTGTAACTATTGTTACAAGTTAGAAAAGCCCCACAATTAACTAGCAACATGCAAACTGTAGATTTTCTGGCGGAGCTTGCAAGGAGGGAAAAGGATGCTGGAATCTTTCCTGAGGCTGAAATTGATCTTTTCATGAAGGTATAATTAAAAGATTTAACGCTGCGGGGTGTTCTTTTCGCAACGTGCAAAATTAATAGAAATATATTACTTGTTCCTTTTAAATGTATTTAGGCAACTGCCATTGAAGGTACTGAGAGCAGTCTCATTAGCGACTACATTATCAGGGTACGACGAATTATTATTATTTCAGTTTTGGCTAAGATTTTTCATATATGCGGTTTTCCCCCCACAAGATTGTAGTAAACCAACTTTGTCATTGGTAATAGCTGGTCTTTATTTCATGTTTATAACTAAACACAGATTTACCCACTTCAAAAATTCTCAAATGATATAGATAATGACACCCTCAGATACCTAATATCTTACCCAAGGTTCAAGGCTGGAAATGGTTTCTTTAAATTAAAAATAGTAAAACATTTGGTTCACTGTGGGCTCGATTTCAAGAATTTCTCATATAAAAAATTAGAAAGAAAAAAAAAATCTAAATTTATACTATTCTATTTGATGTTCACACCTTATATAAGCCTTAGTGATATCCATGCTCTGAGTCATTAGGATGTTTAAGATGTAAATTTAAGACCGCAGGTAGTGATTTAAAACCCACCGCAAAAATTCTCTCTCAAAATTCTTGTTAAAAATTTGAACATTGCACTAAAATTAAGATTTTCATCATGTTGAATACAAACAGCAAATTAAGCATTAACATGCAATCAAAATGCAGTTACTGGGGTTAGACGCCTGCCGAGATATCATTGTTGGGGATGAAATGCAGCGAGGAATTTCGGGGGGCCAAAAGAAGCGTGTCACAACAGGTTATTCCTCTTCAGAACTTTGAGGTGTTTATTCCCCTAAAGTTTTTGATTATACAGGTGAAATTACTAAAACTAATAATTGGTACAGTATTTTGCACAATGCAAGAGGCAGACAATTGACAATCTTACTAGGATGCAAAAATGCAAATGAGAGGCTAAGTCCTTATGGCTCTCATCTGGCTTATTAGTTTAAGACCAGTCATTATTTCTTTAGACAGCAAAAAAACTGAAAAAAGAAGCTGTAGGACTACAATTTCTGCAGAAAGATCCTAATTAATCTATCATTTTGGATTCATTTTTACATACAAAAAGTAATAGAAGAAACTACATGCTTAGCCAAAGTGTTATCTACGTGATTTTCAATTTTGTGGTGTTTACTCTAGGCCCAAAAGAATTAGGCATCCGACTAACGGTGTTTTCCTGAAATAATAGCAGCAAATGATCAAGACCCTGAAATGAAAAGAATAACAGGTGTAGGAAAAAGCAATAAACAACACGTGCATTTATTTCTAGTTCAAACACAGGTTAAATATTTTGATTTGGTGCTACAAAGTTTCGTTTTTTATTTGTTTATTTTAAGATTCTAGTTACGAGACCTTGCTCAAGTAGAAGCCAGTGCCATTTTCCTGAGATGCAGAATTGGTCTCTGTTTTAAACAGGTGAAATCATTGTTGGGCCAACCAAGACACTCTTTATGGATGAGATATCAACAGGCCTAGATAGCTCTACAACATTCCAAATAGTGAAGTGCTTACAACAGATTGTGCATTTAACTGAGGCCACCGTTTTAGTGTCTCTCCTCCAGCCTGCTCCTGAGACTTATGACCTCTTTGATGATATCATTCTTTTATCGGAAGGACAAATTGTATATCATGGTCCAAGAGAGCATGTTCTTGAATTTTTTGGCAGCTGTGGGTTTCAGTGTCCAGAGAGAAAGGGAACTGCTGATTTCCTACAAGAGGTATTTATAATTAATGCAGTCAAATTATTCAGAATTTGCATAGATAATTAAAATCATTCCACATTTAAGTAATAAATTGTACTTAACCAAGTCAGACTTAATAGAATATTTTGCCTTGCTAATAAAAGGTTATATCAAGAAAGGACCAGGAGCAGTACTGGGCCGATCGAAGCAAGCCATATAATTACATATCCATTCGCAGAATTTGCAAAAATGTTCAAGAGATTCCATATAGGTCTGCAGTTAGAAAATGAGCTCTCAGTCCCTTATGACAAGGCATGGAATCACAAAGCAGCTTTAGTGTTCAAAAAATATTCAGTCCCTATAACAGAGCTTCTAAAGGCTAATTTTGATAAGGAGTGGCTGCTAATCAAGAGAAATTCTTTTTTCTATATGTTCAAGACGGTTCAAATCATTATTGTCGCGCTCATTGCATCAACAGTGTTTCTAAGGACTAAAATGCACACCAGAAATGAAGAGGATGGAGCATTTTATGTTGGTGCATTGTTGTTTAGCATGATCGTAAATATGTTCAATGGTCATTCTGAAATTGCACTCACCATACAAAGACTTCCTGTCTTTTACAAGCAAAGGGATCTTCTCTTCTATCCACCTTGGACTTTTACACTACCGACTTTGTTCCTAAAAATACCAATATCCATGTTTGAGTCTACCGTGTGGACAGTTGTGACATACTACACCATTGGATTTGCCCCTGAAGCTAGCAGGTTAGGTTTTCAATATTTATAGTCAAATCAAGATTGAGAAGTTTACTATTCAAATAAAGTTTTCTTATGTAAACAGGTGCTAACTAGCTTTTTATTACATTCCAGGTTTTTTAAGCACCTACTGTTAGTATTTCTGATCCAGCAGATGGCTTGTGGGTTATTTAGTCTCATTGCAGCAATCTGCAGAACAATGATAATTGCAAAAACTGGAGGAAGTCTAGCTCTGCTCCTCATTTTTCTCTTGGGTGGTTTCATTCTTCCTAAAGGTTAGTAGAAAATCCAACTGCAGGAGATAACACATATTAAAATATTATATCTTAAGAATGTCGTGCAGCTGGAATAAAGCCCTAAAAGACTAATACGTTGGCATTCATTATAGACTACTGCCTATTTTCTGTACATCATTTCACTTGTCATAATTTTAGCAATGCAATTTTGAACTTGAGAATTCTTCTCTTGCAAACGCAATAATGGTTGTTTAACCCAGTGTTACATCCTTCATTTCCTTAAGATGTAACTGCATTAAAATTTTCCGAAGCACAAAAGAAAAATAACGGTGTTATTCATGAGTACCCTTATTCAGAAGATAGATTAATATTTAAAGTGTTAGTTATCTTTTTGTAGATCAAATCCCAAATTGGTGGGATTGGGGCTACTGGGTTTCCCCTCTGACTTACAGTTTCCACGCCTTCACCGTAAATGAAATGTTTGCTTCAAGGTGGATGAACAAATTGGTACGCATGCTAAAGCAGTTACTCTTATCTTATTTTTTATTTTCTATACCACGCAAGGTCAGGCAATAGAAGATACAAATAGTCAAAACAAAGCTAAACAGAACAAATAAACAGATAAGTTATAAATACTCAAGGTAAAGAATTGTATTCATCTTCTTACAGGCTTCAGATAATGCAACAGCGTTAGGGCTTGAAGTATTGCAGAACTTTGATGTCTTCCCAGAAAGAACTTGGTTTTGGATTGGCGCAGCAGCTCTTTTGGCTTTTATAATACTTTTTAACATCCTTTTCACATTTGCCCTAATGTACCTAAACCGTAAGGATTCCATCATGCGCACAAAGTCTTAAGTATGATCTGTCCTCTCCAGAGTAAATTGATTTAATGTTTCTATTCAACAAAACAGCTGTTGCAAAGTCACAAGTTATAGTCTCCAAAGAGGAGGTAATGGAGATGGGATATGATCAAGAAGATGTGAAGTAAAAACCCAAGACTTGAAACAACCCAGCCAATGAAAGGTTTGCCCACTCTATCTTAACCTGTTCTATAGCTAAGCAGTAAGTGTCCAAATCAACATTATACTTATGTATGTCTAACCATTTTAGGAGAAATAGCAATTCAGCCGTTGGTTAGCCACTATAATTCTAACGTAGTCAACAGAAAAGAAGACACCAATCTTGAGGCATCAAGTGGTATAGCTCCTAAGAGAGGAATGGTTCTGCCATTTACCCCACTCACCATGGCCTTTGACAATGTGAATTATTTTGTGGACATGCCTTCAGTAAGGATCAATAGTGCAGCTATAATTACTAATATAGCACTTGATTAGTTAAATGTAAACCAATTGTTCTACCTTCACAACAAAATAATTTGTTACTTAACAGGAAATGAGATACCAAGGAGTCACAGAAGAAAGGCTCCAATTACTTCATGGAGTTACTGGGGCATTTAGGCCAGGAGTTTTAACTGCACTCATGGGAATCAGTGGAGCAGGAAAGACTACGCTAATGGATGTTCTTTCTGGTCGCAAAACCAACAGTTACGTCGAAGGAGACATAAGAATCTCAGGATTTCCGAAGAAACAAGAAACATTTGCTAGAGTTTTAGGGTACTGTGAACAATTTGATATCCACTCCCCTCAAGTAACCGTCCATGAATCACTGATTTATTCAGCTTTTCTTCGGCTCCCTCAAGAAGTTAACAGGGAAGAAAAGATGGTCAGAATCTGTTTTATAAATACAAAATTTAGTTAAAAGTACACGGACTTAGCATGTACAGAATTATTCAACATCGTATGTGCTTTGTACTTTCTGCAGCTTTTTGTCAATAAAGTGATGAATCTGATCGAACTAGACAACTTAAAGGATGCCATTGTGGGACTTCCAGGAGTAAGTGGCTTGTCAAGAGAGCAGAGAAAGAGATTGACTATAGCAGCTGAGCTTGTTTCAAATCCCTCGATCATATTTATGGATGAACCAACTTCCGGACTAGATGCAAGAGCAGCGGCTATTGTTATGAGGACAGTGAGAAATACAGTGGATACAGGAAGAACGGTTGTATGCACAATTCATCAGCCTAGTGTTGATATTTTTGAAGCTTTTGATGAGGTAGAATTTCCAAAACCATTTTTCCTCTTCTTTACAATTTTTAAGAAAGGGATGGGAGGGAAGTACGAAAGGATACAGTGAGAACCATACACTCATTCTTAGATTAGGAAAAGACCCTTACTACTAAGCTATATTTGACTCTCAAAATCTCAAGACCATGATTTCCACTTATTGATCAAATTCAACCTCCCATTGCTACCTTTCCTCTCTAAGATATTTTGTTTCCTTTTATGCAACAGCTTTTATTATTGAAAAAGAGGAGGCCAAGTGATTTATGCAGGACTATTGGGACGGCATTCTGAGAAAGTCATCGAATACTTTGAGGTAGTTCATATTCCTATTTTTGAACAATTTTGATGAAAAGAAGAAAAACAAAGACCTTCACCAACTGCAGGCAATTCGGGGAGTTCCAAAAATAAAAGATAAGTACAATCCAGCAACATGGATGCTAGAAGTTAGTTCAGTTGAGACCGAAGTTAGACTTGGAATCGATTTTGCTGAATGCTACAAATCATCACCATTATATCAGTAAGCAACATAAATAAAACTCTACCAACTCACATAAGTTAGAAACTGCAGTACCGCATCTGACTAGTATAATTATGAATAGGCAAACTAAGGCTCTAGTGAAAGAGTTGAGCATACCACCTCCGGATGCAAATGACCTCTGCTATCCCACTCAATATTCTCAAACCACATTTGGCCAATTCAAATCTTGCCTATGGAAGCAATGGATTACTTACTCGAGAAGCCCAAATTATAACCTTATCAGATACTTTTTCAGCTTAGCAGCAGCATTCATGGTTGGAACAATTTTCTGGAGAGTTGGAACTAAAAGGTCCATCCCCAAATCATCAAGAAAAAGCCAATTTCTTTTAATTTTTGTTAAGAAGAATATAGTGATATGTCTCAATTGTTGTGCTAATTTTTTCCTCGTCTTCTCCACACTCCAGGGAGAGTAACAACGACCTTATAACCATAATTGGGGCTATGTATGGTGCTGTACTTTTTGTTGGGATCAATAATTGTTCAACTGTACAACCAATTATTGCCACTGAAAGAACTGTGTTTTATCGGGAAAGAACTGCTGGGATGTACTCAGCTTTACCATATGCCATGGCACAGGTTAAGCTCACTGCTGGTCCGGTAGTTTCTTTACACATTGCATTGTATGCGAACTTCTGATGAAAACTTATTAAGATTCTTTTGAAAACTCAAATCAAGGAGAAACATTCTAGTCAAGCTTATCAACCTCCTGCTAATGTTTAGGTCTCATTCAAAATTATAGATTTCCCTCTGCCTTGTTGTTTAAAAATTTCTAGTCGATGACACTAATGAATTGTTCATCAAATTACGAGCAGGTTATTGTAGAGATACCATATACCCTTGTTCAAACGTCATATTTTACACTGATAGTGTATTCTATGGTGGGCTTCGAATGGACAGCGGCAAAATTTTTCTGGTTCTACTTTGTGAACTTCTTCTCTTTTCTTTATTTCACATACTATGGAATGATGACAGTTGCCATCACACCAAACCATCAATTTGCATCAGTCTTTGCAGCAGCTTTTTATGCACTTTTCAATCTTTTCTCAGGATTCTTTATCCCAAAACCAGTAAGTTTTCAGTTCAGAATTTAGCTGGCATTAGAATATTTTAAGTGAAGCCAACCACATTTTGATTTCTTGTTGCTCAAAATTCCAGAGAATTCCAAAGTGGTGGATATGGTACTACTGGATTTGCCCGGTGGCTTGGACTGTCTATGGATTAATCGTTTCACAATATGGTGATGTTGAGGACACAATTAAAGTCAATGGGATGCCCACTCATCCAAGAATCAAAGACTACATCAAGGATCACTTTGGATATGAGCCAGACTTCATGGGACCGGTGGCTATAATTTTGATTAGTTTCAATATCTTCTTCGCATTCATGTATTCTTACTGTATTAAACATTGAATTTTCAAAAGAGATAAATAGCAAGTGCATTCTAGGTGAATTGTGAGCTACAAACATCAAATCAATTTAATTGAAAGTAGGAAATAAATAACAGGAAAAGGAAAATGAATATGCACCTCAGGTTGATCTCATAGGAAAATGAATACGTGCCACGTAGTGTGTTAGAACCAATCACACATCGTCAAATAATACAAAGTATGACTCACCATCGTCACATGGTGATAAATTATTAGTTCTAGTGCACACGTGACAATGAACGTTGTGCATTTTATACTTTCCCTTCCAGTCCCAGGTTATAAAAAAAAAATGGAATCGGAAATTTGAAGCCAAAAGCTCAGTTGGAATGAGTTCAATCGACAATGCTGCTGAGCCGAGATGACTACCCATGCAGCAGCTTGGGTCTGATTGGGTCATGAGATGCGTCCGTGACTATTTGCCCATGATTTAAGACGGTCCGGGTTTTTAAGCGTAGGGGTAGGGTAAATTAGTTTAAAGTAGCTGAGGAACCATGTAACAGGTCCGAAACACCACTTAGCCCATGAAGGTGGCAAATTGGCCTGAAACAGCATCTTATAAATAATTTTGAGTAATTCGCCAATTTGAGTAATTCTTTAATTTAAATGGCAAGGTCATGCTGAAAATTTTGAGATTCTACTAAAATCTTTGTAATTCTTTAATTTAAATGGCAGTCATTGCTGAAAATTTTGAGATTCTATTAAAATCTTTAATATCTAAAGAAAAACAAGAAGGTAAATATTGACATTTTACTAAAATCAAGAAAATAAAATTAAATGGTACTCTTTTTTTTTTTTTTTTTTTTTTCGGGTGGTTGGGGCATGGGGGATGTTGGTACAGGTTTCGGTGGATTGTTCATTGCAGATCATTGGTAAAATTGGGCACAGCCTCAACAAACTCCCTGGGCTGATCACAAACCCACCGACACCCAAAGACATCCCATGGGAGGGGCCGATGGCATTTAGCATGGAATCCCTCTTTACAAATTTATACTCGCATGCTGCTTCGCGCCCAGCCCGGTGTAGCCTTTGGATCCATTAAAGTATAAATATGGAGATGTGGGCCAATGGGCATGACTACTCCAAGCGTATTCCGACTTTGCCAATCTGTTACTGCCGTTCATCGCTGTGAGCGACGTCGTTTAAAGAGAGGCACTCCTGCACCACCCGATGCTCCGTTAGAAAAGCACTGGGAAGCCGCTGCCGGTGCAAACAAACAAAAAAAAGTTCACTTTTTTTTTTTTTCTCTTTTTTATCAATAAATGAATAAATGAATTTTTACTTGCCAAGCACTGGTACGATTTGATAGCACAATTTCTTTCAAACCTACAATTTATATGTTTAAAAATATGCATGTAATGAAAATACCACATTGATCTATTGAGACTCTTTTTTTTTTTTTAACTTTTGCCATTTTTAGGGGAGAGAAGACAATTATTGAGTCTCAGCCACTGAGCCGAAGGCTCAGTGGTCAGGGGAGCTCTTGGATTAGCTCCCCCTGCTGCAGGTCTGGGGTTCTAACCCCACCTGTAGCAGTTGGATGGTATTAAATCCAAAGGAGCACCATAGTGCTCCTTTGGTCAATGGTGGTTTAGTCCCCATTGGCCCCTCAGGTCCAGTTGGACCATCCCTTTAAAATAGGTTAGGAGTAGGCTAGTATGTTGAATCTTGACAAAAAAAAAAAAAAAAAAAAAAAGACAATTATTGAGTCCTATATTTTACGTCACTCTACAATATTGATTTGATATGCTCCTTGAATATTTATCTAGTAACGACTATGTTCGATCCATTATCAATGAAAATATAAGAATATGACAACCAAAATATAGTCACAAATAAGTAGAACTAACGTGTTACTCTCATTAATAGTTCATAAAGAAAATGACAAATTAAATACAAAAATAACAGCGACTGTTTTACGTTTGAAAGCTCCCCTTCCAATTAACAACAGGAGATAATGGATATATTCTTGGTCACCAGCCATAGGAACAAATTTAATTTTTTTTTTTTTTGTAATATATTTGCCTGTTAGGGGTTCAGAAAGTCAATAGATCTCAACCAAAAGATATTGGTGTTTAAAAAAATTTTCAACAATTTTGACCTTTGTGCAGATTTTCTTTTCATGTCCAGTGGCAACCTCTCATCTTTCCTGATGGAGTCCTCGAGTGGGTCTGCATTCCTTGACCTCATGTTGTAGTAGAGGTTCAATCATTTCAGTATCCTAATACCCATGGCTAAAACTTAGAGGATTTTTTTTAATTAAGTGTCTAATGATTGCTATATGTAGCATTTATATACTAACGATTTTCTTATTAATCTTCTTTTATATTTGTTTATGGTTTAAATCATTTTATACCTCAAAATTGCAAAACTTTATCTACTAACGAGAGTCTAATTTGTACTACTTGTACATAAGTTTTACTCTTGCCCTTTCAAAAAGAAAACAAAAAAAAAAAAAGTTATTGTCCTCCTCGTACGTATATGCCAAAAAACAAACCCATTGCCTAAATGCTAATTATTGAAGCCCTTCACTGCAGAGCTTGGAAATATGCGCAATGGTGACTCAAGAATGATAATGGAATCCACTAACTAGATTGGCGGGTGGGTCTACCTAGTTCCCTGAAATTTTATAACGGACTTCCAGAATTGCATGTTTCTCTATCAAC
>JAMWEH010000430.1:0-23578 GCA_024721245.1 Mitragyna speciosa | reverse complement strand
TTTAACTATCAGTCTTCTGACATGAGAAATTTTCGAGTTAATAAATTCTTTCTTTCTTTCTTTTTGTTTTTTTGAGAAAGAAATCAGAGATTAGGCCATATTTATTAAACAGAAAAACCCAATTGATGGAAGTGGATTTTTTTCTAGCTAGCTACTTATGCATTTGTATAGCGACAAAACCGAGCAAGATTTCATTTTGCTCCATTCGTATACAATTGGACCTTCTACATTTCTTACATTTGTTCTGTACACGTATTCAGCATGCTTAAAGCTGAGACCAACCAAAATAGAAAAATCATAATAAAAAGTAAAATGATGAGTACATGACCATGTATGCATCGTCTAAGGTGAGTCTTCTTTGCTCAAAAGAAAAAAGACAAAATCATCATTTCATTACTTTTTATCTGATGATTTATCTATCAATTAAGTTGTGCCAATTACGTTGAAAATTAGACAGAGGGCTTGTCGAATGTGACTTTCATCTCAATCATTGTGCAAGGGGAATTGTAGGGTTAGTTTGGTTATGACAAGATTGTTATCCAACGCCCTGTTTACCCAATAAAGTTTGCCCGAATCAGACAACAATGGCTCAGTTCCCATTTTATTTGTGGTAGAAAATAACGTTGCTTTGATCATCCGAAAAGGATCAAACCCAAATTTTCATATGGGAAAAAAAAACCATGATATTATCTTAAATGTTTATAATTTTTCGACTCCAAGCTTATTTTATTAAGGTGACCACATAAACTCCTACTTGGGTGTATCAGTACATGGCAAATTGGCAATGGTCATTCGAGATGTAAGATATTATGGTTAAATCCCAAGTCTCGACTGTGGACTCTATCAAGTGATTTTGACCTCTGCCATTTTCGCAACATAAGACCTTATCCTATCCCGTAAGAATATGGTGTGCTGCAATTCTGATGCACTGAATCAAATTCCCAGCTGATATTTTTTTGATCTTGAGTTCAGTGGGATTATGACGATTCATGTGGCAAAACAATGCATAAGATGATGAATAAGCATGGGTACGTAGCATTTGGATTTGGACCACTCGTCGCGTGGCGTTGCCACAATTTCACGAGATACTCTTCTAAACTGTAAATTCGATTCATATAAGAATTTTATGTAGAATGTGTGCTTTTATCAAATTGATTTGGAGTTCCTTTCGAGGATAGAAAATTTGACTCTTTCGGGAAATTGGGTCACTGGATTTTGTCTTCAAGGCACTAATAGGCTAGAGGATCATGACAATTTATTTTCGTTCTTTTACGTAATAGAATGACAATACAATTGACAACCACCAAGACGGAATGAGTTGCAATTTTTTTCAATAAATTTTGCAGAGCATGCGCCGATTTTTTTTTTTTTTTTTTTGTGGGATTTTTAAGTGTTTCCCAACGTTCCTGAGAACCCTTCACCGCCCTCAAAAAGAAATTTTCTGAAAATTAAAGGGGCTCAAAAGAATATTCCATTCACGTGTCAAAATCACTTGATTCTTTGGCAGTGTTGGATTTAGGGACGTCAGTTCAGTGCCACAAGTAGTTTGGCATAAAATCATTAGGTGTATCGGATCCATGGTGGGGTTGTGGATCTTGTGATTCACCTTCACCCACATCTTCTATCGGTGGATCTGTGGATCCAATCTGCTTAAGTATTTCTCTTGATTTGGCCGTCATTTTTTAAATTAAAAATATTGCAATTAAAGAATCTTTCAATCTTTTTGGCTTTAAATTCAAGCATTAAGCTATTTCTTCTTCGGTATTACTAGTGTAAGCGAACCTCATCGAGCTTGAGCTTAATTCGAAGCATATTTGAAGCTTGAACTCTCGAATTTAACACTTATTTTTTATAAATTTTAAAGGTCAATTTAGAAATTCTTAAAAATCTATAAAGGAGGAAAATACAAAAATACAAAATTTTATATCTTTACACATTGTGCGAAGTTTTCTAAAGTTTACCTAATTTTCAAAAAGAGGTCCTCAATCAAGACAGGTAATAGACCATTATTACCAACTCAGGCCACTGGCAACCCGCTGCTTGGAGTTAGTGTAAATGAACTAGATTTATAATGTAAATGTATACATGTATTATTGTTGTTTCCTAAAAAAGAACGAAATGGCCTTAAATAAAAAAAATTGTTACTAAGAACTCAAAAAAGAGTCAACATGGCATAGATCAAACTAATATATTTTTGTACTTAGAGATAATTGCAATTGCAAGTTCATCACTACTAATAAAAAATATAAACAAATATATATCACGTGTTTAGTGTGCAAATTCTTATATTAATGCTTTTTGGACCTTCAATTAATATTAGATAAAATGAAAACTTCTCGTATAAACCCATACATCAAATCACATCAAAATTTTATGATATAGTTGTGGTATGGCGTTGCTAGAGAAAAATCTTCACAAAAATATATTTGACCCCTCAATTTTTTGGCACTTAGATTTTATTGATAAATACTTTTCTTAACCGTACTACACCATTATGACGCCGTGGAATTTCCACCAATCACAAAAAAAAATATTTAGGAATAAATAAGAAAATAAGAGTTTAAAATTATTCATCATGTTTGCAATGTGATGATTGTAAAAACCATTTTTTCTAACCTCGTGCATGTCATCCTA
Organism: Mitragyna speciosa; assembly: GCA_024721245.1. Classification (NCBI taxonomy): domain Eukaryota; kingdom Viridiplantae; phylum Streptophyta; class Magnoliopsida; order Gentianales; family Rubiaceae; genus Mitragyna; species Mitragyna speciosa. The sequence goes on along the minus strand of JAMWEH010000430.1, from coordinate 20,944 downwards.
TAAAAATCATTTTTTCCGACCTTGTGCATGTCATCATGTTTACTTGCACATATAAGAAAATGAGATCGAAGTGGGGTTCCTTCCCCGATGTACTTTCGACGCTCAAATCAATAAGGTATTTATAACATGAATAAGTAAAGAAGTTCTCGGCTAATTTGAGAGCTTACATTTGAGCCTGGATTTATGAGACTCCATGAGAGGTATTTATAGTTGAGGGAAAAGAGAAAAGAACTAAGGGCTAAGGCCCTAATTTGAAAAGCCTAGTTGAGGTAGGTCGGCGATGTTAAATAATGACTCGTGCCAGAAGAAAATATTACATAAATCATATCCAATCAATTTTGACTTCTCAATCAATATTATTCGATTTAATGGGTAAATTCTGTCTCTACATAAGCCCCCCCCCCAATTCGAACAGGATGATAATGAATTTGTCATCGTGTCCCGAACTTATATAACTTTGTTGAGAATCCACTATGAGATTGCGAAAGAGTAAAACCAAAAATGATAATAAAAAAGAAGACCGAAGTCCATAATGATGCTTTAAAGGTCTGATATGATAATGAGGCCGTTAGAGGCCGAATAATGAGAGGCCATGAAAGCTTAATACTAATGAGCTCTTTTTGGCTGAACTCTTTTTGGCCGAACTCTTTGTTGGTTAAGTTCTTTTGGCCGAACTCTTCTTTGCCGAGCTCTTCTTGGCCGAGCTCTTTTGGTCGAACTCTTTTTGGCTGAGTCGGAAAGAAGGTAAGACTAAACACGTTTTCTGCTTCATCCAGGAGTTTCAAGCCATCTTGGCTCTCCTGTCTTTTGAAGCATGAATGAAGAGCTCAAAGGGGATCCAATGAGGCCAAGTTCATATTTTGAACTTTTTTGGGCCGAGGACATAATATGGCCGAAGTGATATGACCAAGGTGAGAACATCATTTAGCCAAGGTATGTGGCCGAAGTGAAGTAACATGGTCGAAGTACTTGGTTGAGCGGAGGATACAATATGGCCCAGCTTTTCTTGGCCGAGGTGCCGAGGACCCAATATGGCTTAGGGGCCAAGGACGCAATATGGCTAAGGCCTGAAGCGTCGAGGACAAAAATATGACTGAGATGCCGAAGTGTCGAGAATAAAATATAGCTCAAGTGGTACCAGGACTAGCCCAAAAACTCCCTTTATCAAGGGGACTAGGGTTCGAGTTCTTGGGGAGGCCCTCCTAGCATATCGGCACCTCGGCTAGAGAGGAATGTCCAGTGCTCTGGAGACAAATCCACAATGGGCCTTCGCGAAAAAGAAACCTCTACAATGATGATTGATGAATAATCAAGAATGGCCATAGTGCAATTAAGAAGAACTAAGGGAGGGTTTTCAATTGCTAAAAAATACATACCCCAAGTTAAGTAGGGAAATCAAAAATTCATTTTAGATATTAAAAACAAAGACACACGCACATGTGTGTGTGTATATATATATATATATATATAGACACGCACACACATAAGAAACCCCTAGCAAATATTAATCACTACTCATGCAAAACTCCCTTATATACTTGGCATCCATTTCCTACGGACTGAGGAGGTGCCACCGCATTCTCATCTTCTCCGAAGTTAGTCGCTTCCGTGACCACCATTTCCTATTCTTCAAAACTCAAAAATTTTGAGAACCCATCGTCCGTATTCATATTACTTTTAATATTCTTTTTATCTGATAATAGCAGTGTATCTAAACTATTAAGAGTGGGGGTAGTGATGACGGGAAATGATTGGATAAACAGTTACTTGGAGGCGATATTGGACGTGGGACCAGGGATTAATGAGGCGAAGTCGTCACTTCTGCTTAGAGAAAGAGGGAGGTTCAGCCCAACTCGATACTTCACGGAGGAGGTCATCACCGGCTTTGATGAGACTGATCTCTACCGCTCTTGGGCCCGCGTATGTTTTCTTTCTGCTATTACTACTGCTCATCTGCTCCTATTATTATTATTTTTCATTATATAGATGTCAAAAAAAAAATAGGAAGTTGGTGTTTTTGAGTTGAGATTCATGGAGGGATTATGGTTACATGTTTATTGGATAGGCCCAAGCAACTCGGAGTCCGCAGGAGAGGAATACCAGGCTCGAGAATTTGTGCTGGCGGATTTGGAACTTGGCTCGCCAGAAAAAGCAGGTTTTCTTTTTACTACTTGTTTACCCTTTTTTTTTGTTTATATAAGTTGCAGAATATGTTTAAAGTGGAATTTATGATAGAAATTATTTGTTTATTTGAAGAAATTGAGCTGAAATGATCTAACTGCTATTGTTTGAATAAAGGGTTCAATTTTTTAAGTGGAGGGGAAACTATAGTATGATAGTAATTTGCATGCTGCATTATGTTTCAAGCGATTTGTTTTGGGTTTTTTTTTTTTTTTTGTCAAAAAAAATCGTGGCTGCTTTGTTTGTGGCACTCCATTTAAATGGCCTTGAGATATTGTCGATGAAAATATTTTCTTTAATTTTTGCAAAATCAATCACCAAAATTGTACTCTTTTACGGACATTAATATTTTTCAGACTCACCGAAAAGTGTAAGGTTATATGTCAATTTAAATACAAATATCAACAACCAATTTGGTTTCTGCCCGATTCCCTTCTCCTCTTCTGTTGTAAGACAGGGCTGAATTAAGAACTCCTTTACAATGTTTTTCATAAGCATTTCAAATTTTATTTTATTTTTAAAACTGTTAGTTCTGTTGTATAATCTGATCTTGAATGTTGTTGAAGTAACATAAAGTGTTGTGGAAGAATAAATTTCAAAGTCAAAAGTTGAAGGCTGTGGAAGCAACAGGAATCATCCGTGAAATAGGGATTTAAATAAACTTCAGATGGTTATGTAGGATGGTTAAAGGGAAAATATTTCTTTTGAGATATAAATAACTTTTGATGAAAAGCATCTTATGTCCAGTCAAAGGGCTTGTCTTTGGGTCCATTTTCTTAATCCATTACATTACATTGTAACCCTATTGGCATTGTTTCTCCATAGTTAACTCAGTAACTTGTTATAGAATGAAATGAAATATAATATGATATTAGTTTTTGTTGGTGGCTTCTGCCCAAAATTTTTGTAATGGACAATTAAGAATTTTCTTAGTTGAGCAAGTTTGAGAAATTCAGCCTGTGATGCTGTCCAAGATGGCACCAGAACTTAATTTTTGTCACTTTTGAGACATTTAAGGTTGCAAAACATGGCTTTAGGCTCGTTGTGGGAAAGTTAATGATTTTTGGCATTTAAATCAATGATAAGAGGTGAGCTGCCCTGCTTTTTTTGTTTTGGGGGGGGGGGTGGGGGAACTATTCTTCTAGAAACCAAACAGGTAGTTAGTTATTAGCACAAGAAAGAATATGTATTTCTTCTTCAAGAAAGTGTATGACGTATGTGATATCCTGATCCACAACTTATCCAAACACGATAGCAGTGTGCCCACAGAACGAATTTACTGGTCTGTGTGGTGATTTGTTTCTTTGTTTATTCTTGTAGCTCGAGGGAGAGCAAGCTCAGAGGATGGCTAAACGCCGTCTTGAACGTGAAAGGGTCCGTAGAGAAGTAGTTGCTGATATGTCTGAAGACTTATCGGAGAGGGAGAAAGGGGATGCAGTTGGCGACTTTTTTGCACATGGTGAGAGCAATAGGGGTCGATTGCCTATAATTTCTTCTGTTGAAACAATGGAGGCTTGGGCTAGTCAACAGAAGGGAAAGAAGTTGTATATTGTATTGATAAGGTACTAAAGTTCGCGCATTACTGACTTGTTACTTTCTAATGCTTTAAAAGGCATGTTCTTGATGGGATTTTCTACATAATGTTGATAACTTCATATGTAGTCATTCCGTATATATCAGCTTCATGATCTTGGCTGGCATTTTGGGGGTTGTGGAAATTATCGATTAATCGGAGATAAAAAAGAAGCCCCGAAATTTTGTGAACAATGCATGGTTGAATTTGTTGATTATTACCATTCTAACTTATCCCCCGACTGAGCTATTGATGTCTTCATCATACCGAATGGCCCTCCTCTCTACTCTCTACCAGATCTGTTTTGTTTTATATCATGCTGTTTGTGATATCTTGTGCACATGATGATCCTTACTCTCTCTTAACAAATAGTATCATTGCAGCCTTCATGGACTAGTACGTGGTGAAAACATGGAGCTTGGTCGGGATTCCGATACTGGTGGTCAAGTATATTTGGTTGTAAGGATCCTATTTGTCTTATTGTAAGCATATTACCATTGATTGAATGAATGCAAAAACCCCAATTTCTGGTAGTTTTCATGCTCTCATAGCTGTTCAAGGAATTCTAGGGAAGGTAGTTGATTAAATTTTAGTTTCTTATTTTGTTACCAAGTTTCTTATGCAGAAGTAACATCTTTGGTTACATCTTTCAGGTGAAGTATGTAGTCAAACTTGCAAGGGCTTTAGGTTCAATGCCAGGTGTGTATCGGGTTGATTTACTTACTAGGCAAGTATCATCACCAGATATAGATTGGAGCTATGGTGAACCCACCGAGATGTTGCCGCCTAGAAATTTGGAAGGTCTGAGTGAGATGGGGGAGAGTAGTGGTGCTTACATCATTCACATCCCTTTTGGCCCTAAAGACAAATACATTTCTAAGGAGCTTCTTTGGCCTTACATCTCTAAGTTTGTTGATGGTGCACTTAGTCATATAATACCGATTAGGGGTGGCAACGGGTTGGGTTGGCGAGTCGGGTTGAGACTCAAATATAACAGCCAACCTGTCAACCCGACCTACCAACCCGCCAACCCGTCAACCCGAAAATAGCTAACCCGAACACGACCCGAAACGGGTTGGCAGGTTGACCCGCCGACCTGAAAAAAAAAAAGAGGAAGAAGAATAAGAAGAAAAGAGCAAAGAAAAGAGATTAAAACACATACAAAAAAAATTATCAAACACATTTTTTGCACACATTAATATTAAAGTTACTTATTAACATACACTTAACTCCTCTTACAATTTACTTTTCATAAATCTAGGTAAAATTCTTACTTTTTCTTATAATTTACTTGATTAATTATCTAATGAATGAAATTTGTTATGTTTTAATGTGAATGGATGAAATAAAGCTACAAAATGTTAGAGTTTCTTTTTTTTTTTTTTTTTTTACGGGTTCGCGGGTCGACTCGAACCCGACCTGTTTTTTTATCAGGTCAGTCGGGTCTGACCTCCCAACCCACGAACCCGCCAACCCCCAACTTAAACCTACTATTTTCGTGTTAGGTTCGTGTCGGGTTTTCGGGTCGTGTCAGAAATTGCCACCCCTAATACCGATGTCCAAAGTTCTTGGCGAGCAAGTTGTTGGTGGATATCCAGTCTGGCCTGTAACTATTCATGGGCATTATGCAGATGCTGGTGATTCTGCAGCTATTCTATCTGGGGCTCTAAATGTGCCCATGCTTTTCACTGGTCACTCCCTTGGCCGAGATAAGTTGGAGCAACTTTCAAGACAGGGTAGGCTGTCAAGAGACAAAATAAATTTAACATATAAAATAATGCGAAGGATAGAGGCAGAGGAGGTATCACTTGATGCTTCTGAAACTATCATAACAAGCACACGACAGCAGATTGAGGAGCAATGGCATTTATATGATGGCTTTGATCCGATACTAGAGAGGAAATTACGTGCTAGGATCAAGCGCAATGCGAGCTGTTATGGAAGATTCATACCTCGAATGGCTGTAAGTTTTCATTTTTTGTTTGGCAATGTATTGAATGATGAACATTTTATCTGGTTAATGTTTGTTAACTACAGAGTCATTGTTTTTTTACCCCAATTCTTGCATTATTCTCTACGATCAACACCTTTTGGATCAAGTGTTGAGTTTGGTGGGAAGAGTTTGCTGGCTTTCTTTAGAGTCCCGCTTAAACTTTGCCTAAATCATGTTAAATTGCATGTATTTTATGCATATGCAAATCGTCCTTGATTAAGCTAAGCTTGATAAGATGTATGCTATCACTGTAGTAGTTCACTCCTTACTTTGGTAGATAAGTAAAATGGAATGTAAAATCTCTTGTCCTTTTTTTGTTACTCCTATATAAATATCTTCTAGCAACCTATGAGTCGGTCAGCTCCTCTTCTTTGTTGATTTTTCATTTCTCGTTCAGTGTCCACAATTGCATTTCCCCAAGTTGCTTGATTCACAACCTTGGTAGTAAACTTTTATTCATGTTATTTCTTTTTGATTCGTGAGAAGTCATGCAGGCAAAAACTGGCATTGCTCTTGGACTTATTAATTATCTCATAAAGCTTCTGGTAGCTCTGTTTAGTACTGGGTTGAACTTTCGTAAATTTATCCATCAGTTTGTCTCCTTTTGTGAGATCACTAGCTGGAAAGTGGAAACATCAAGTACTTTATGTAATATTTCGAGTATTTCCTGCACGTAATTCCTCCCGGGATGGAATTCCATCACATTGTCCCAAATGACGGTGACATGGATGATGAAACAGAAGGAAATGAGGATGGGAAATCTCTGGATCCACCTATTTGGGCAGAGGTCTTAATTGTCTTGATTAACCTAATCTGCAGTCACATTCCTCTCATATTGGTGCAACCATTTTCTTCTCCTTTTTGCTGTTATGCTAGTTCTCTTCATTTGGTGTCATGCAGATAATGCGCTTCTTCACAAATCCACGTAAGCCTATGATATTAGCCCTTGCCAGGCCAGATCCCAAAAAGAACCTAACAACATTGGTCAAAGCATTTGGCGAATGTCGGCCACTTCAAGAGCTTACTAACCTTGTGAGTTAGATTATTAGTGTTAACCACTTTTTCTTCTGACTACTGGTCAAAGTAGTGTCATCGATCAATTTCTCTTCGTATTTTGCAGACGTTGATAATGGGTAACCGGGACGATGTTGATGAAATGTCCAGCACTAATGCTTCTGTTCTACTTTCAATATTAAAGTTGATAGACAAGTATAATCTTTATGGTCAAGTGGCATATCCAAAACATCCAAGCAGTCTGATGTTCCTGACATGAATCGTTTTGCAGCAAAGACAAAGGTAATCCTTTTGTCTGTGGTTCTTTCAATTTAAATGTTAACCGCCTTTTTAAAGTCCTCCACTGACATGGGCATATGTGAGGGCAGGTTTATTTAGTTGAGTTGAAGATTCCTGAGATCTAGGTGGAAGTGCAATTACGTATTTTACAGATAATTCGGAACGATCAGACAAGAACAAATGCATAGCCCAACTACAAGCATAACATCAATTGAAAATTGTTATTGTTGTTATATTGCTAAAAGTTATGAAAAGAATGACTAGTACATTAAGAGTATCAAGGCTTACATTCTGTCTATAATGCATACCAATTTGTATGTCTGTTATTGTATGCATAAATGCAGATGCCCTGCACATTTGCATGTGTTTTGTTGCAGATATGCATATGCATCCTTGGGAGTGTATGTTAAGTTAGCTAACCAGATGTAATTTATTTTTTGGCAGGGTGTTTTCATCAACCCAGCTTTTATCGAGCCTTTTGGACTTACTTTAATAGAGGTAACATTTTTAGCAACAGCGATCCTTATAAGTTTGGCAGGGAACCTTTATCAACTGCACCAATGATTTATCTTCAACTGAACAGGCAGCAGCTCATGGTTTGCCAATTGCTGCAACAAAAAATGGTGGTCCTGTTGATATACATAGGGTATGAAAATGTTTATGCACTTGCAAATTCACGTGTTATGGAGGATTTACGTGATTTGTAGGAAGTTCTTAGAGACAGGATATTAATTTTCTGTCCATCACAGGTCCTTGACAATGGTCTTCTTGTTGATCCAAACAATCAACAATCCATTGCTAATGCTCTTCTGAAGCTGGTTGCTGATAAACAACTATGGGCAAAATGCAGGGCAAATGGATTAAAAAACATTCCCCTTTTCTCATGTCCTGAACATTGTAAAACATATCTAACTAAAATAGCAAGTTGCAAGCCAAGGCAGCCACGATGGTTGAGAAATGATGATGATGATAAAAATTCAGAATCTGATTCACCTAGTGATTCATTAAGAGACATACAGGATATATCTTTGAATTTAAAGTTTTCACTTGATGGAGATAAAAATGTGAGTAAAGAAAATGCCGATACTTCATTAGATCCAGGTGATCGAAAAAGCAATTTAGAAAATGCAGTTTTGAGTTGGTCCAGGGGTGTGCAGAAGAGTATACGGAAATCTGGGTTTGCAGACAAAGGCGACCAGAACTCTACAAAATTCCCACAGCTGACAAGGAGGAAATACATTTTTGTAATTGCGGTGGATTGTAGTGCTTCTACAGGCCTTTCGGGAAGTGTTAAAAGGATATTTGATGCTTTGGAGAAGGAAAAGACTGAAGGCTCTATAGGATTTATAGGATTTATATCAGCCACATTGTTTAACATATCAGAGCTATCATTCTTTTCTGGTTTCAGAGGGCCTGAATACTACTAATTTTGATGCCTTTATTTGCAACAGTGGCGGAGACCTTTATTATTCATCTCTTCAATCTGATGATAACCATTTGATAGTTGACTTGTATTACCATTCACATATTGAATACCGCTGGGGTGGGGAGGGGTTGAGGAAGACATTGGTGCAGTGGGCAGCTTCGATTGCTGATAAGAAGGGTAACGATGAAGAACACATTGTGGTTGAAGATGAAGAGAACTCTGCTGACTACTGCTATTCTTTCAAAGTTCGCAATCCTGGAATGGTAAATTTCCAAATTCCTACCTTTGCCACCTATTCTCTCTGTCTCCCCCCACCCTTCCCCCTTTCTTGGGGTGGATTGTGATTAGACATTATTTCACTAATTTCTTTACAGGTTCCTCCAGTAAGGGAACTCAGGAAACTAATGAGGATTCAGGCTCTTCGTTGTCATGTGATTTATTGCCAAAATGGGAGCAAGATTAATGTCATCCCAGTGCTAGCATCTCGCTGCCAAGCACTCAGGTATGGCTCCAATACATTAATACTGATGATATATTTCTTTCAGAGCTGTCATTTTGATCTCTATGCCTTTTCTTTTGGTTCCTTAAGCATCTTACTTTTCAAGCTAAATCCAACCTATCAATTTCTTGTGGTGCTGGGAATTGATCTTGGATCTTTAGGCAATTAAGAAACGTTCTCCTTGATACTTGTCATTAATGCTTCCTCTTCTACCACTGTAAGAGAATACTTGTCATTAATGCTCCCCGTTCTAGCCACTGTAAGAGAATTCCAAAGGAGTAGTTTCCATAATTTTCATTACTGACTACTGAACTATGTATTATTGGTCATGCGTGTCAACATTGCTTCTTAGAACATCCCTTAATAAAGTAATCTTGAGAGCCAGCTCTACCGTTCTTTTCTGCTGCTGCTGCTTGCATGTTAGATCATAATGCAAGTTATAGGACATGTGAAAATAGTGTTTGTACGGGAAAATATCTTTCTGGATATGAAAGGAATACCAACTATATCTTTCCTGTCATGGTCATACCATAAAGGTTTTTTTCTCACATTTTCTAAGGCTTACCTTGAACATCTTCTTCAGGTACCTGTATCTTCGATGGGGTATGGATTTGTCAAAAGTGGTGGTTTTTGTTGGAGAAAGTGGGGATACTGATTATGAAGGATTACTTGGGGGCATGCACGAGTCTCTGATACTGAAAGGGGTCTGCAGTGGAGCAAGCAGCCAACTTCATGCCAACAGAAGCTACCCACTTACAGATGTGGTGGCATTTGATAGCCCAAATGTTGTTTACACACCTGAAGACTGCAGCAGTGCTGAACTTCGTGATTCAGTGGAAAAGCTAGGGGTTCTCAAAAGCTAGAAATTTGCACTTCCACTTTATACATATAAGTTTGACATGAAGCATATCTCATGTTAATAACGGGCCTCTATCTTTGTTACTCAACAGTTCGCTCAATCCTCAGACATGAAATTTTCACAATTCAATCCTATTCGTTGATTTTGTTTTTGTTTCGAAACTGTAAGAGTTGGTTATTTTGGCCAATCGGTAAATGGGTTAGACTGAGTAGCCAACTTAAGTATGCTGTGTAGCGGTGTAAATTCCTTTTTGTATTTACCGAGACCAGACATTGTTGTAATGTCAAAAAATATATAGGATCCATGAGGAGTTGTTCCTTAAGTTGTTGACGGGTCGGAGTGTGGAGTGACAACTTGAATATCAGATACGATTACATACGCATATTTCTTATTTGAGCAAGTTACACATGTATACACGAGTAGAATCTGGTTATTTTATTTGAGCTTTCCAACTGAGAGGCTGTCGTCAACAAATTCATGTTCTTTTTGCATGTGTACTAACAGGATTTGACGACAACAATATCGTTTTAGGTGCCTTTGTTGATCATGTTAATGATGGGCTTCATGATTTATAAACATATTTCTTCTACAAATCTTGTGCTCCTAGTGTTTTCATGTAGTTAGAGCTGTCGCTTGATCTGCTATAAGTCTTAAATCTGAACGAGCTTTTCTTTAGTTTTAATCTCGATTGGATTTCTAATTCTGCTTTGATATCTTCGCTAGTAGAAGCTTACCAGTTTCTTCTGTGGGCCCTATCGTCTGTTGACCAGAACCAGAAAATGACTGATGTTTTGCTGTGTTTTCAGACTCGGACCGGACCGGCCGGTCCGACCGGTCAAACCGGAAACCGGCCAAACGTCCGGTCCTGAGTCATATAAAAAAACCGGATGTTAAAAGACTCGGTCAAACCCGGTCAAAACCGGGTTTGACCGGGAATCGTTTGAACTGTGTAAAATCGGGTTTTTTTAAAACTTGGCTGTTGGCCTTTTAATCGGCTATATTGACTGGCAAGAAAGGGGAAAAATAAAACAAATGAAGGGCTGAACAACTGAGCCCTAAAAACTTGAAACTTCAATTCCTTGTGGCGATCGATTAAGTACTAATCTGAAGTTTGAGCTTCTCCCCCTGTCGCTGCTCATCTTCTTCGTCAACGAAGGCCTCAAATAGCTGGTTTTCTCCTTCCGCTACTGCTCATCTTCTTCACTAATATCTGGTTGGTTTTGTATATTTTTCTTTGATTTTTCTCTGGTTGGCAAAGATTTGTACACATGAGATAAATTTTGATTCAAACCTTTACTTGTTTTGTACACATCAATGTTTTAAAAGGTGGAGATGGTATGTTTGGCCAATGCCTGGAGGTGAGAAAAAGTCGTGAATTTTTAGTAATTAAGAAGATATTGGAAGGTTAAATATATAAGAAGATATTATCTGATTAAAAGCTTAAAGATAACATGAAGAAAGAGAAATTATGGACGGACAAAATTTGTGAGAATTCAAGTCGTCTGTTTTCCATCTCTAGTCTCGCCCAACTACTGCTGGTGCTACTGTTCTCTGCATTTTCTTCGGTGATTCTGGTTGTTTTGTTTTCTTCATTTATGAGTTTTAAGAATTTGCCTAGCACGTAGACTAATTATTAAGTGTTTGTGTCTTCCTAAGCTTTATACCAATTGGGGTGAATGCTTAGCAGTGTAGTTTCTGTTACACCCACATGGGTATGTGCCTAATCAAATTATTGCTTTCAATACAAATAGTCCCTGTTTCCCCATCTCTCTTGCTTGAGAACCGTTACAATAAAATAAAGCAAAAAAGTAAAAAGTTATTTGAGGGCTCCTGGAAAAAATCATCATCAAATCTCTAGACTTGTTTTTCTAATTTAAGTGTATTGTTTTTCACTTTCACAAAGTGGTGGCTTGGTTTCAATGTCAGTAGACGAGATAATTATATAAGCTAGTTCCTATATGTAGTACTATTTATTCGGTCATATTTCCAATCTATTCCAAGTCGAATTTTATAACGTGCAATGTCTTGATTAAGGATGATTATTTGTTGCTGCTAGAGCTCTATATCTTTTCACAGACATTTTGTTGTATACAAAGTGTCCATTGAATAATGATACCTGCTAGTTATATCCATTGTTTGTTCTTACCTTGTTGCTCCCCGAGGTTTAATGACAAAAGAAATTCATATTGCACTTTATCTCTTTCAAAAGCAATTTGTAGATAATTGTTTGATTGCTCCTAAGGCTGAAACTTTGTTTGATTGCCAGCTAGTTTTATTATATTATGTTTTCTCTTTTTTGGTTACTTACAATGATATTTTTCCATCTGTTGTCTTAGCATTTGTTTTTACTAACTCCAGCTTAGGAAGTCATTTGTTTATTAACCTTAACACATGTTACTCCAGGGAAGAGTGGGGGTTAAAAAAAAAAAAAACTGTTGCTTGATTTATAATGTTTGTCTTCCGTGGTTATTTCTAAACTCAATAATATTTATTTGGTTGAAGAGCATACAAAAAGGTCATTTTGTCCAATATTTGCTTAACAAATAGGCTGCCAAAACATAATTGAATTGTGGCTTTTTGACTAATTATTTCAAAAGGCTGACCAGTATATTCATTAAAAATAATATAATATGTCTAAAATAATATAATATGTCTTTACTTTTTTAGACCAGTGATCTAAAATATGATATAATCAATTGAAATGCAAATATGTAAAAGATATACATAGTTTGAATATGCTAAATTCATAATATCTCTTATTTTTATGAATTTTCCCTTAGTTTGCTTAATTTTAGGAAAATACTTTGCTAATTCCGTTTGCTTCTCCAAGAATTTCTATGGAAGGTTCGGATTCACGTTCTACACCAACAAATGAAGAATCGGCATCAAGGTCTAGTCAAAGTCAAAGCCATAGGCAAAAAACTGATATAGCATGGAGATATGTTATAGAAGGGCGGAATTCTGAAGGCAAAAGAATTTTAATTTGTCAATATTGTAACTCCACTTTTGCAGGCGGGGGGATAAATCAAATGAAGCACCATCTTGCGAAAGTGAAGGGTAATGTTGCTCCGTGCAAAGAAGTGCCTTCTGATGTTCGTTTGGCCATGGAAAATGCATTGAACGAAAATGTTCAAAAATCAAAGGAGAAAAAAGGAAACTTTGAAATTGAGAATCTATTTGGACAAAGTGTAGAGCACTTTGAAGGGGATGATATTGAAGAAATTCCTTATCTAAAAAGAAAGAGAACTCACACTAATGAGGATGAAAAAGTGGGAAAAAGAAAAACAACATTGTATAGAAGCTTATAAGACAAGTAAAGCTCTTGATTGTTCTCAACGAAGCATTAAATCATATATGCAAAGTAAAGAGAGATGGCATGATATGGATATGGCTATAGCTTTATAGTTTTATAATGCATGTATCCCAATGAATGTTTGTAATTCTTCTTACTACCAAAAAGCTATTGGAAAGATAGCCAGCATGGGTCAACGTTATAAAGCACCTAGTTATCATGTTTTAAGAGTAAATTTGTTGAAAGATGCAAAGAAGTATGTTCAATTGATTGTAGATAATTTGTATAGTAAATAGAGTGAAATATGTTGTACAATTATGGGTGAGGTTGGAAAGATAAGAGGCAATGAAGTTTGACCAATTTTCTTGTCTATTGTCCTACTGGAATCTCATTTATTAAATATCTTGATGCTTTAGATTTTAAGTCTAATGCTAAAAATTTGTGTAATTTGTTTGCTGAAATTGTTGAGATAGTTGGGCCTAATAATATTGTTCATATGGTGACGGATAATGCAAGTAATCATAAAGCTGCTGAAGCATTAATTTCTGAAAGATATCCTACAATTACTTGGTCTCTTTGTGCTGTACATTGTTTAAATTTGATTATGAAGATATTAGAGAAATGACTTATGTGAAAGATGTAATTACTCTTGCATCAAAAGTCACAGTATATGTTCATAATCACAAATGAATTCTTAGTTGGCTGCGAAAGAAGCCTGGTTGAAGAGAAATTCTTCATCCTGCTGAAACACGTTTTGGGACTGATTTTATCACTTTGAAGAGTCTTCATGATTTGAAATAGCATTTGGAGGCTTTAGTGACTTCTGCAGCACATAAAAAAGAGTTGAAAAATGAAAAAAGCTAAAGAAGTCAAACAAATTGTTCTCGATAGCAAGTTTTGGAATAATTGCTTGATTATTGTGAGAATTATGGGTCCAATTATGCGCTTATTGCGTATTTGTGATTCTGATGAAAAGCCTTCATTAGGCTATGTATATGAAGGCATGTGGAGAGTTGTTAATGGCATTAAAGAGCTGTTTAAGAATAGGAAAAAGTTTTATGGCCCGTACATTGATATAATTGATAGGAGATGGGATAAAATGTTAAAAAGAGATATCCATGCAGCTGCTTTTTGGTTAAATCCAGCTTTCCAATATGATAGGGACAGCCCCTGTCACATGCCTGATATCATGAAGAGTGTTTTAGAAGTCATGCAAAAGTTGAAAATGGATGGGCTGCAATATATGATGGATGAAATATCAATGTTCAGGTCGAAAAGTGAAAGTTTTGGATTTCCATTTGCTCAAAATACTTATAAAACTGCTCGTCCAGGTATGCATACTTTGATTTCACATTTATTATTTTAATTGACAAGAATTACTTTAGTTATTTTTCTTTGAAAAAAAGTACTAATTGTATCTTACTAATGTAGATAAGTGGTGGAGATTATTTGGTAATGATGTTCCACATTTACAGAAATTGGCAATTAAACTCTTGAGTCAAACTTCTTCCTTGAGATGTGAATGCAACTGGAGTGTATTGAAATCATCTACATCAAAAAGATGAATAAACTTGAGTATCAAAGGTTGAACAATTTTGTTTACATTCATTACAATTTATGTTTGAAGAATAGGCATGGAATTACTACAATGAATGCTTATTTTATTTTGTAAATTTATTTGTTCTTTAAACTTCTTACTTTTTGTTTTTTTTTATTTTTTTTTCTTTTCATTGTTGGCTTTCACATAAAAAGAGGTCTCATGATCTAGTGGATTATGAAACCGTCGATAAAGTTGAATTTTGAATTGTTGATGAGAAACAAAAAGGAGAACTTGATTATGATGAGTTAGAAGAATTGACTTGAAGAAGAATTTCCAAGACTAGTGAAGATGAACCCTCTCAATCACATAAGATATACTTGTTCTTTAACTTTATCTAGTAATTTTCTTAGTTCTTATCTATTTTTGAATCCTTTTATTATGAATTTTTGAATGATTTTTAGGTAAGAAAGACACAAATATTGTGCAACTTGATGATGAGAATGATCTTGATGATATCAACTTTGAAAGTTATGAATTAGTGATAGGGATGAAGAGGATGAAGGTGAAGCATGGCTAGATAATTCTAAAATGAGTCATTTCAAAATATTATAAATGAACTTGTTGATTATTTGGATTTGTATTTGCTAGGATTGAACATGTATGAGATTTTATATTGTGAATTATGTGAGTTTGTATGAGTTTTGATGAATTGTTTTGTTAACAAGATATGAATTTGAAATCTCCATAATGAATTGTAGATGCCTTCTTGGTTAAATTATGATATATTTATGAATCATCCGGTTTGATCCGGGTTGACCCCCGGTCTAAACCCATTAACTCCTGACCCCTGATTTCAGCCGAGTCGATGTCCGGTCCGAGTCTGAAAACATAGATGTTTTGTTCGATCTACACGGCAAAAGCCGCTGAAATAATCCGTTTGTAGTAGATCTGAGAACACATCACTGTTGAGAGTTGTTGATTTTCCTAGTTTATTCACTCAAGGATGGGGAACTTTTGCCAAATGATGATGGTGTGCAGATTTTTTGTTTTTTTTCCGTCTTTCTTGCTATACACTTTCACCTAAAACCGAACCACTTTGAACTGGACCAAAGCTCGAACAAGAAACAAAAATTTTCATCAAGAAGTGTGACCAAAAAAATCAGGCCATAAAAATTAATAAAGTCTTAACCACTCTAGCCATCTCGAGCTAAATGTTTCTGTTAAGTCAAACCAAAACAAGAAAGATTATTGCAGTCTAACTTGGGACATAAAAGCATCGCTAAACAAGTCATTATAATTTCCAAAAAGCCAAGTGCCAACATCACTAGAATTTTAAGCGAATGGAGTTACGGGCAACTGCCAAGTGCACCTTTGCATTTATGAAGACTTTTCTACTGACTTTTCAGTTCGCCCAAACCATTAAAAGCTTCAAATAAAATATAATATGACTGTAATACTACTACATCACTTCAATTGAAGTTATTCTTGTAGGCGTAGACATCTACCATGCATTTATGACAAAACAAGAAGATTTGACTAACACCTCAGCCCTAAGATACACGCAATGCTGTATAACATAGGATTAGAAGTTCATGATGACATGGTCCAGTATATATTTGCAATTAATGATTGATAACTACATTAAAAAAATTGT
Source organism: Mitragyna speciosa (assembly GCA_024721245.1). NCBI lineage: Eukaryota > Viridiplantae > Streptophyta > Magnoliopsida > Gentianales > Rubiaceae > Mitragyna > Mitragyna speciosa. The sequence goes on along the minus strand of JAMWEH010000430.1, from coordinate 4,634 downwards.
ACTTTGTTATTAATATATATGTCTTAATCCTTGTAAATATAGGCTACAAAATTGCTTCAAATACATAAGCACTTATTCTTAGTAAATTAAATAGTTCCTCACAACTGTGGGAATACAATAATATTACACAAATTATTTGCCAATAAAGGATTTCATATGTACTATTTTTGTCCATCATATATATGTAAAAATAACAACAACTTCACTGAAAAAAGAAGTAAAGAACAGAACGTGCTCCTCTATGCAAGGATGCTGGTGCTCTGTAAAATGTATGCACTTCGCTCATTCCACAGGTGCAAACGGATATTTCACACGTATCCGGTTTATTAAGGCCATTCGTTTTCTTTCTTGGTTTTCTTGGCTAGTTTGATACTATGTTTTCAGACTCGGACCGGGTATCGACCCGGCTGAGCTCAGGGGTCAGGGGTCAATGGGTTCGACCGGGGGTCGATTCGGGATCGAACCGGATGACGTCATAAATATTTATATATATATATATATATAACACACATATATACACTTACTAATTTTTTTCTTAATTTTAGTTGTTAGTCCAAAAAATTATAGCCAAAATACCCTCAATAACCATTCTAATATCTTGCTATTAATAGTTAAAAAAGCATTGAATTGAAAAAATTAGCAATAAATATAATGGACTCAAATTATTCACTTTTTAATATAATTAGTATAAAGAAGTAGAAGTGAGTCACCACTAATATTTTGTAATTGATCAAAGAAGTTGGTTGCCTTTTGAACCGATAATTAGGCCAAGCAAATAAAAATCATGTACTGATTTAGCATTGATGTTCATTTGTTGGATGTATGTCAATGGGCCCATATCATTGTCAAAACTCAAAGACAAATAATTGTTGGAATCTATTTTTTTCAAACAATGAATATAGAAGCCCACAAACATGTATAAGGACCCATATCTAATGAAGTATGGAGCATTAATGTGGCTAGATTTGTAAAAAAAAAAAAAAAAAAAAAGGGCGGTTTCCGGTTTTGCCCGGTCAAACCCGATTTTTGACCGAGTTTGACCGGGTTTTAGAAAACCGAGTTTTTATTCTAACTCGGACCGGACACTTGGCCGATTCTCGGTTCGACCGGTTCGACCGGCCGATCCGGTCCGAATTTCAAAACACAGGTTTGATATTTATAGTTCGTCAGACAAGTTATCACCGGGACAATGATATTAATCGTACTTAGAATTGAAGTGTCTTAAAGGCAATCAACTACTGATTTCAAATAATTTGTAATTTAAAAAGTGAAATCGTCAAATAAATCTGCAACTTTTGTCCCCACTGGAGAATGAGAGGTTGCCTAACCCGTGCAATGATAAAGGAAAATTGAGCTAAAAATATTTCAGCTAATATTGGTCAACCATTAGGAAACTTTTGCAACTAACAATACACAATTGGCATTTGTATAGGTGAACGTACAATCAGAGGTTTCTTAATCTCAAGTGGATTAGAGAGGGAAAAGTCATGATTTGCAGTACTTGGAGGGGAGGAAAGAATCTGGCGTTTGTGACGACAATATGTTGATTATAATGAAAATTGATAGCGTTTCAAAACAATTTCCAACTTGTCTCATAATTTTTTTTTTTTTTGCTTCGATGATATGGCAATACGCGTGTTTCAGTTCCCTCATAATTGCTATTGTCTCGGACATGTTCTTAACAGTTTTTTCTACTTACTTTTTGCTTTTGATTTTGATTTTAGAAATTCCGTTTTATAATGTTCTCAATTGCTTATTTTATGCTATTTATGAATTTTTTAAACTAAAATTAAGATCAATTGATTTTTCATTTTCTAAAATTAATTTTTTACAAAAATCATTTAGAATATGCTATGTTTTTAAACTTGGACCGAACTGGTCGATTAGATTGGGTACCGGCCAGGCATCCGGTCCAAGTTATTTGAAAAAACTGGATTTGAAAAAAATCGTTTAAACTTGATCAGAAACTGGGTTTGACTAGAAAGAAACAAATTTTTTTAAAATTTTGTACTAATTATGATTTTTGTTGAACTCGTTAATCTTTTTTAACTCTTGACTAACAACTAAAATTAAAAAAAATTAATAGGTATATATTCTATATGTACACACCTACATATACATATATACATACACACATGACGTTATCCGTTTTCAAATTCATTGTTTGAATAAAGAAAGAATTGAATTGGATGAGATTGAATAGTACCAATCAAATGGAGTGTTAACTCCCATTTCTTATTGAATTAACCTTGAGAAAGGGCGGCCAAACAAAGGAAGCTAGCCTATTAGCTATTCTAGCCAAGCCAAGGCCCTCCCTTCGGTATGCGAAATCAGTATGTAAAGTGAATTTCTCTCTATGGCCCAGTTTGAAACTTCTGGTTTCCAATTCTACCTCGGTCTAACTCATTAACTCTTGATTCCTGACCCCAATCAAGTTAATGGTCGGTCTGAGTCTGCAAACATATAGAATAAATTCTTCATCAATTTTATATAAGCATCTTCAAAGTGGAATATTCTACAAGAACCCAAGATAGGTGCTTCCACTTTCAACACCCGTACATACCTTACGTAGATAGTGAACTACTTTAGGTGTAATCATGAACATTAAGAACTTGCAGATCGAGCTTTTAAAAGGAAATTTTTCTGTAGAGGCTGTACATCAATTATGTAATTTATGTTTAAAAAGAAAGAGAGAAGAAGCAAGAACTAAAAGTGCTACTTCTTTTAGCATAAAAATACATCAAGAAAATACTAAGATCTTGAAATAATTGTACAAATACCTCTAAATATGTCTTGCTCTCACATTGGTCGCTTGATGTTTCAATTGTATCAATCTGCTTCCTTAATCTTTCAATTACTTCTAACTAATCTTTCAATGTAGTCTTCCACCTAAGTATTGCAACATGTGTTTTATAATGTATGGATTGGCCATGAACTGCAACTTGATGTATAATGAAACTAAGACGGACAGACAAGCTCCTCAAATCTATTTCCTTTCTTCGTTTGGCATTCTTTTTCAAAATCATATTTTTAGAAAACCTCAAACATGTTTTCAATCATTTTTTACCTTATATACATATTTAACAAGAAGAATCACCAAAATTGTTGCGATAATATTTAATATAAACTCCAAAAATAACTATTCAAATGAATTGATAATATTTCCGTAAGAAAATGGGAGAAAAAGATTGTCACGGCTGTCATATGTGAAAAATGAAATCATAAAGCGAGCGTGATATGAAGAAATTATTGATAACCTAACCACAACACATTGGCCTAGCTAACTGCGTGATTGTCAGTCAACCATGAAAGGAGAGAAAGCCCCCCCATATGTGCATATTTTTAGCCAGTGACACACTTTAAATGTTAGCTGTTGTTGTTGGGGATGTATGCAGTAGGGAGCCTAGAACCTCCTGCCTGCCCCCAAATCCATATCCTAAAAGCTCATCTGACAAACAAACTTTAGTTAGAGACAAAAAAAAAACACGCACAAATACACAAAATTTCTTGGTGGAGGCAGTCAAATTATGCAAAAGAAAGTTATAAGGAGAAAATCCAAGGCAGTGATGGAAATATTGGATCAGAAAAAGGAGGTGCAGCAGGAGCAGGAGCAGGAGCAGGTTAACAATAAATCGATTACGCTCGAGGTGAACACAGTGATCACAAATACAAGCAAAACCGATGGTGATGGGGAAAAGTTCAGCAGTACCAAGAAAATGAAGGGCTGCGGAAATATAGCGAAACGACGAAGGAGATACAGTCTTCTATCATTTCATGAATTGCCAGAGTACATGAAAGACAATGATTTTATAATCAAATATTATAGAGCTGATTGGCCTCTCAAAGAAGCTTTATTTAGCTTATTCCAATGCATAATGAGACCCTTAACGTATGGACGTAAGTCAGTTGACAATATCTATCAGTTTCATTAATCAAGATCCTTAATTACAGTATATTTATCCTCGTTTATGTTTAATTATGTCCATCTTGACAATGTTTCCTGATTATATTCTGATTTATATCCTCATTTCTCAGGCATCTGCTGGGATTTATGCTGTTTTTGGGATTGACAATCGCAAACTCAGTGCATTTTTCTCAAATGGCAGATTTCATTATATGTTTACTAGGTAAGTCACCAATCCCGTGTTTTTCTGTTTGTTTACTCTGGTTTCCTTATGTTCCAAAGTCGAATTCGATTGCTGAGTGCTATAGTCCTGACCAAGCTTATAATTAATTCCCTTTCATCTGGAAATTTATTTACACTTGTATGGTTACTGCTCCTAAGACTGATACCTGCAATTTTCGAAATAAATTTGAATATTGGCCTTGCAAAAATTTCGAATTTCAAGATTTCTTTCTGTAACCTTTTGCATGAATATCTTGAGGAATGAGGATGGCATCCGGAAAAATAATCCCGGCTTGTGGAGGAAAATGATACTAAGTAAAGCAGCATCCAAGAAACAGCAGCTGACACCTATGCCTACGAGTGACCCTTTACCATTACTGTGCCATTTTTATTTATTAATCACTAAAGTTCATCTGCTTTCAGCAAGATCACTGTTTATGAGCATAAAGACAACTCAAGAAATTGTAGAGATACACAATCACATGTGATGCCACAATTGAAAAGAGTT
>JAMWEH010000501.1:0-23945 GCA_024721245.1 Mitragyna speciosa | reverse complement strand
GAACTGGATCATTCAGACCCTAGCAACAAATAAATGCAGCCACTTTTAAAGGCCTGAAAAGCCTGAATACTTTTTATATCAAATAATGCTATGACTTACCAACAAGTCTGGTGGTTCAACTACAGGAGCTTCCACTTTGATGGGTTGTGTCTCAGGTTCAAGTTCAGGTGGAGTGACTACCTCTTTCATTTCTGGAGTCTTTTTATATTCTATGGCTAAAGTCACCTTAGATTTATCATCAACCGTCTGCTTAAAAAAAGGGACAAATGCATTAATAATTTCAGAGAAACTTGTAGCTCGAATTCTACTCTTTCTACTTCCAAACTTCCAGTCAAAGTGAACTTTTTACACCATCCACGGGTATAAATATGTGACTGACTGAATACATTGTGAAATGTTTAACAGGACCAATTCAGTTTCTAGCGTCAAATTCAGTACGAGGAAGAGCAAATAGAGAACATCAAAATGACGCAATTGTTGACAACGGGTGTGTTTGGATGACCTATTTTTTAGGAAATGAGTTTCTTTGGCACAAAAAACACTGAAAGAGTGTTTTTGGCTCATTTTTTGATTTTGCACACGCACATTTTTATACACACTAAAATCCTACACACTAAGAACACCAAAAAACACACAGTCACCTTCAAACTCACACCAAGAACATACACTCACTTTCACACACACACATATATTATATGTACATAGATACGTATGTACATGCATGCTTGTACGTCCGTATGTATGTACATATAATATATACAAATACAATCAATATAAGTATGTATTATATATTATATATTTATATATAAATATATGTATGTACGTATGTATGCATGCATGTACATACGTATCTATGTACGTATAATATATTTATTACCTATATATGTTATATATGATATATGATATATATTACATATATTATATGTATTATAATATATATAATATTATATATATGTATGTGCATGTACATACATATGTATGTACGTATAATATATATAAATATGTTACACATAAATATGTATTATATATTATATATATTTATATACAAATATGTATGTACGTATGCATGCATGAATGTACATACGCATTTCTGTACGTAAAATATATTTATTATCTATATATATTATATATAATATATATTATATATACGTATGTTTGTATATACGTATGCATGAATGTACATACGTATGTATGTACGTATAATATTTATAAATATATATTGTATATTATATATATTATATGTATTATAATATATATAATATATAATATACATATATAGATAATAATATATACATATATTTATATAAATTTTTTATTATCTATATGTATGTATGTATGCATAACATGTACATACATATATATATGTACGTATATATGCATGCATGTAGTGTAATATATATAAATATATATATTATATATAAATATATGTATGTACGTATGCATGCATGCATGTACATACGTATGTATGTATGTATAATAAATTTATTATATATATTACATATATAATATATATGTATGTACGTATGTATGCATGCATGCATGTACGTACGTATGCATGTACTTGTAATATATATTATCTATATATATTATATATATTTACTTATATAATATACATATAGGTATGTATGTACGTATATATTATGTTATATATATAATGTAAATACATATTATATGTGTGTGTGTGTGTATGTACACATGCCATATATGTGTGTGTGTGTGTGTGTGTGTGTGCGCATGCATGTGTATATTTGTGTATGTGTCTACAAATTTGGGTTTTGGACAAAACCTCCTAATTGTTTCTAAAAACAATATTGTCCAGACATTAACTGTTCCTAAAAAACTTTTACAGTAAAGTTTCTTAAAAAACACCTCAAAAAACACTCATCCAAACACAACCAACATTTATGTTGTGTAAAATATAGTGTAAGCCAGAGCAAAGGATAAAACAATGGCTTTACACATATACGTATTTATGTGCATACATGACTGTCATATAGATCCATTATGCTCTTGATAATTAAATAACAAAAACTTCTATAGACTGTATTAATCAATGAGGTGAGCGAGTTGATGCGCTTCCATACCGAATCCCTACGAACTGTTGAAGATCGAGGTGCTTCTCTCACATACTCCTCCATGGCTTGTAAAAATGATGCAGGGGGCTTCAGTATAGATCACCAATATAGGAAAAGAATAATCTAAGAATTAGAAGAAAATTCAGAAGAAATATACTTTTTAAGTAAGGCATCCTAATAAGTCAAACCTGTTCAATCTTAATAAAACGTTCCCCCCGTCCAACATCAAGGTTTTTACATACTTCATAAAATTCTGATAGATTCTCAGCCTGAAGAAACAAAGATAATTGACAAATCTAAGTACATGATATACAGATCTCCACAGATTTTGTGATCAAATTAACTAAATTCAGAAAATAATAAACCAAGTAGTACCTGCAGGCCAGCCCTTCGGTATATATCCAAAGCCTTAAGAGCATCATGGCGTTGCATCTCAAAAAACTGTCAAGATCAAGATAGCATAGTTTGTTGTCAATTATAGTGATTTATAGTACTATAGATTTAAGCTATGCACAGAATAACTAGCCTAGCCCACCTTGTCAACCAAATTGACCGTGCCATCACTAATAGCATTAAATATCTTGATGCTTTCAGAAGCAACCTACAAGCATAAACTAGAAGAGTAAATCACCAGACCAATAGAACACGATATGCGGTTCATTTCTGTATGTCAAATGAGACCATTCCTACCATTGAAAGTGCCAACTGAATCACAAAATTGTGAACTGCTGCTCCTTGTGGCTGTACAAACATCAAGAGTATTTCTTCTCAACAGGTAATAGTAGGCATGGGATAGATATACTGGACAATAACTGAGTTAATGGTACCAATTTGCAAGGCATTTACAAGCAACACACACAAAAGGAATAACTCATGTAAAACTGAACAAATTGAAAGTTACCTGGCAACCGAGAACACGAAATAGAAGCTGCTGCAAAGAGGGTAATTGTTCAAGCAACTCTGGAGTATCCAAGTCTTTAGTTCTCTGACCAAGAATCAAATTTAGGTTATCAACTATGATAATGTAACATGAAATCTCCCATATAGCCAAAGTCCTTTAGCAACAATTATGACAAAGTTAAGAGTACCAGGCAGCAGTCCACAATGGAAGGTAAAGAAGCAAATGAGCTAAAATTTGAGACCGTCACTAAGCCATGGATTAGAGAAATAAAAGAGGTAATAAAAATACACAAGCAGAAAGAAAAACCCTGTCTCTCAAAAAGAAACTTTGAGAACAAACCTAGGAGACGAATTCAAACCACAACTACAACACTAATCGGTGCCAGAAGGTATAAAGAGAATTAAAATGCTCACATACAAATGGATGACAATTGTTATAAGCTACAATCCATTATTGATGCTATTTATTTATTTATTTGCAATTTTTATTTGTTAAATATTTAGAAAGTGCACAACATGTAAGGAAGCTTCATGATGTTACCACAAAAAATAGATGAAGGAAACAAAACATAATTTAGAATCATAATGTACACAAAACAGTTGTAAAACAGTCAGATCCAAATGCATAAACTTTTGTATAGCAGTCAGTTCACCTGGATTCCATACAAAAATGTACTTCTTATCCCCAAACTAATTTATCAATTAGATTAGCTTATTCGTAATTCATACTTTACTTTATTAGAAGACAAGACACAGAATGATTTTTCACATAAAAGGAGTTTCTTACCGGACGATCTGTCTCAACATCGTATTTTAGCACCCGGAAACACTCCAGCCTTTCCTCCAAAAATAACGCATAGGTGCGCACCCAAGCAGAATAATCCCATGCTGAGTAATAAGGATGAAACATTTCGTTCCAAAAAAGTTTTTGTCTCAAAACTATTAATTGATTAGTAACGAAAAAGCAGAAAAGACGTACCATTTGGACTTGAGTCGTCTTTGAAATGAGACATGTTGAGCATGTGACTTCTGCTTCTACCATAATGAAGTAGTTCTTCCTGGAATGTTGGGTCCACCTCTCTTAGAGCACGATGGATGACTATCAAAGTTTTCAAGGCAACCTAAGGACCGACAACGAGTCAAACTAACAGCTAAGACAAGTACCGCAGAAGATGTTAAATGACTGATCTATCATTCAGGGACTGATATGCTACAATATGTGCTGCACATTCAATTTTCTTACACGCATGGCAACTTTCTCATATGTTATTTCATAAAGATGCTGGACTCTATCCCAGTTCACTTACATTTAGGAGTTAAGATAATCCCTGTAGTGAATCTGAAATTTCTGGAAAGGGCACACAGTTTTGCTTCTACTATCATGGATCTCTAGTACATAGCAGATTTTTCCTTCAAATGGTAATACGGAAAACATCTACTGTAGAACAACCCATTCATATACACACTGTGGCTAATGAATTCATGCGTGAGATTCGTGCATAATCAATGATTACTATCCCAATCCAAAGTGAAGGGGAAAACAATCTAGCTATGGAATTTTGGTAACGTTTTCAACCATGAAAACTCATTACCTGCACCAGTAGCTACATAGCATGCTCTAGTGCATTGTAATCACCTATTAGACATTATGCCCTAGACTACAGCCAAAATCCATGAAGCAAAGAAGTTTTGAAAGACATGTGAGGAAAATAAATTTTGTCATTACATTTCTATACAGCAGAGGCATTCTACAGGAAAAAAACTTTGACTTCTATTCAACTCTTTATTACATACCGCCCAATTATGTGTCTTTGCTAATCGTCTTGCCAGAGCATGAATGCAATAAGCAACATCAGCTCGCGGTCTGGTGGCCGAAATAGCAGCAAAAATAGCTGAAATTATAAACCCAAAATTCACATTAGGTCCCATTGTAGAGTCCATCACCTGATTAATAGATATGCAACAACATGGGCAATGAAGGGATACATGCCCATCATCATAGTAAAGACAGCCATTTCACATCCAGGGTATATAACGTACCCACCTCTAATGTGTTTTTCTTTTGCTGGGCGCTCGACATGATTTGTTGCCTTAACAATGGCAATGTCCAATTCCTATCAGAATCCAAAAGGCAGATGTCTTTAAACAATGGTAATGGAATAACAACAAATGAAACAGTGAAAACTGATCACAAACATTGATACCTTGTAATCACTATTTATTTTGGCCAAATTAACAGTGGTGGTATCCTTAAGTGCTCCAAGAGTTTTACGCAAACTTTTTTGTGTGCCTCCTCCTGACATTCTCTCTTAAGTAAAGAATTCTGCACAAAATCCAACAGGCATAAAATGATTAACCGCCAATTCCTTAGATATCTAAAACTTCAGACAAACAACTAGATATTTCATCTGTTATGATGGTCAAGACTTCCAAAGACAAGCACAATACACAGTTCATAATCATCCAAGGACATACACAATCCTAATACTCACATACCAACCAAAAGAACGTAGTTATAGGTAACATTGATGGTCAAAAGTCAAAACCTTGTTCCTGATGTTGCAAAATTCACAAGCCACAAAATCAACCAAATCTGATCCAAAATGGCCGTATAATCCTTTGAATTCATCTTCTTGCTATCATGTTTAATACCAATTCCTCTGTTTTTCACGTACTACACATTGTTCTATGCATTATATAATTCCAGAATCTTCTCAAACTCTCAAAAAATATTGAATCAAATGCAAACCATAATTGCAAAAGAAGAACACCAAATCAGCAAAACAAATAGTATTTGAACAAAGATCAACACCACAAAACAAATATTAATCAAACAAGAACAAGAAAAGCCAAACAAAAGAGTAAGCAACTCATTATCAAGAGATCTAAATTAACCATATTGAGTTTCAAACACTACATAATTTTTACTTCCAGCTGAGCCCACCAACACATAATAACCAAAAACCGAAATTATGAACAAAAGTGACAAGCCCAGAAAAAAAACATCACAAAAAAAAGTCATGGAGGCTCACCGGAAGCGAGAAAGAGAGAGAGAGAAGGAAGCACACAGATGAGAAGAAAAGGAAAAAAAGAGGAAGAGAAGGGGTGGTTTTGTATTGTATGGTATGGTAATTTGTCACGGTGGTGGTCTATACTCTATACAGACGAACTGAATTGGTTTGGTTGGCCGTCGGCGTCATTTTATTATTATTATTTTTTTCTATGGCTGCTTGGCAATATTAATAATAAAAAATTAAATTGCTAATATCGTTGCCTTTATTGTGCCAATTTATTTATAGTTAGTACTATTTAAATGTGCAAAATTTCAAGATTTTTTTTTTTGAATTTATTCGGCACAAGGCCTACAGGGGGAAGGGGGAAGTGACCTAAACCAATTCCATGACTCAACCCAAAAGGCAATTGCTGACTTAAGGGAGGAGCCATGGGACTTAAGTACTAAACACTACGCACGCAGTAGTCCGATGTGGGACAAGACTACTAGGACAAGACTATATTGAGTGGCCTATCTTGCATATCATATCATATCACATATATTATAAAGTATTGTCCATTTCTTCATATGGTAAATTCGTTAATTTGGATAAGGTCATGTAGCGTCAAGTAAATAGTACATATCAACTAATTTCGAAGTAAAAATGTTATTTTAGATAATAATTAATCAGTACTAAGTTTATGTAATAATTGTTATAATAAATCCTAAAATCCAGTTCTAGTTAAAATTGAATTGCACAAATTAGCTTATATATTTGAATGTATATATAAATAACACGCTCCTTTATTTGTCTTTTTTTTTTTAATTTTTTTAACACTAACAGATAAATTGTATCCATTAAAGTTATTTATATATTATTTATCAAGTAAATAATTCTCCAAAGACAATCATGATGAGCTAAAACTAGCAAGTTTTTATACATGTGTCAATTTGGCATGTGCCAATTAGCCACTTAAGAATTCCACTTAAGAATTTCTCAACTAGCGCTAGTGGTAGTGTCACACTTGCATTGCCATACATGTGCTGATCCTCAGTTTGGGGGCAACCGCTCCCAGTACTTATAAAATTTTAATTCTAGCTTTGAGAAATTTAAAAGTTCAATATATGCCCTTAAAAAAAATTATATTTTAACCCATTAAATTATATAATGTCCCACTAAGTCACAATTTTCCATACCCACACCTGTTACAAATTTTCTGTATCTACAGTTTCTATTGTATAATCTCCCTCCTTACTTCTTTTTTTTTTTCCTGACTTATTTTCCCCCTATGGATGGCATTTTAGTGTTCGACATGAACGATTAAATGTTTGGTCTAACTATATTATATTTTCGATTTGTTGGCCATTTTATACAGGCACATGCTATGAATTTAAATGAATGCACAGTCCATATCTATTTTTGCTGGATAGTAAATATGGACGATTGAATTGAGGGGTTGAAGATTTATTTCAATCTCGGTTCAGGTAACAACAAAGAAAACAATGCATTTTTTGTACTTTTGTTGGGGGCGTCTAGTATGGGAGATGCCTTCCACCATGTTTGATGCCTTCTGTTCTTGAGGAAGGGAACTTGTACTTTTCAATGGAACAAGGAATAGAATTCGAGGATGTGAAGTAATAAATTATCCATAAATTGTCATTTAAATCCGGGACTGCAAAACTAAATCTATTGTCTATCCTAACATTGCATCAAGACACACACGCACACATATATTAGTCTAAGCATATTAATGTTAGAATTGTCTGAAAATGGAACTAATTATTACAATAAGAAGTGCTTTGAATTATCCAAAATAATAAAGTCCGCCTTTTTGGCGCAACACTTTCAAACTACAGTTGTAAAGGAGTTGAGTAAAGGCAAATATCTCAAGTTAGCTCAAGAATTTTGTATTTTAATGCACCTATTTTCTAGTTAATTAAAAAATATATTAACAAATACGAATTTTGGTTTAATATATAATATAATTAGGTTAGGAATGAGTTAAGAATTAGGATACTTGACAAATTGAAAAAAAAAAAAAACTTATCATGAAAATACAATACTATACATGGAGCTTTCATGAACTAAGTCAAGTTGTATTTATGAACAGTTCCGTTTGAATAACAGCCCTGCTCCAAACATAGGAACAATTGAATGACACCTTTGAAAAATAACAAGAAAAGAAAAAGACAACACTGCTTCCTTTTATTTTAAGGTGAGTAAGAGTTTCCCCAAGGGAAAAAAAATGGTGAGTAAGAGTTTTTTTTTTTTTTTTTTTTTTAGGGGGGTTTTTACCAAGTCCGGTCCAAAGGGCGTCAGGATACGGAAGAGTACAAAAAGTAATTATACGCTTAAAGAAAAGGAAAATACTCCTAAAAGTCTAGAACCATTGACGCAGCGTGAAATTTAGGCCATTGGATTTGACGGTGATTGGATATAGCCACTCTGGCACACACCCAGCCCCTTCCCCCCGGAGGGGGAGAGGGGGTTTGGGGTTTCTTCAGATCTAGCGGTCTAGGTTTGACAACTGTACTTAACCAAATGTTATTGTAGCACATGCACATACGTGGAAAATACTTTTTTATTAATTTTTATTTTTAAAAATATTTCTGATTATTGTTTTATAAGGTGGCTCTTATATAATATACATATTATCATCTACTTTTGAATCATTTCCCATCTTTCTTTGAACATCATACTGAAAGAGCCACGTAACGCGGCGACTAGCGCCAATAGTGATTGGAAACCGCGTTGTTAGCAGAGTAGAAATCCTCCTTTTCCATTTTTCCTCAAAACAAAATTTTTGAGAAGCGAATAATGTAACAATAAGAATGGAAAAAATATAAAACATATCCATTTTGCAAGTTCGTTATTACGGATAGTACTACAAAAAATCAGACTAATGATATATACAATACTTAAATTTTCCATGTAGATGCTACATCATTAGTTTCATTAGAGCTTACGAGTGTAATAAGGCCATCTGTTAACAAAAGAATCACCCCCAAAATAATCATCTCATGACTATTCAAAATGAATTAAATCAGATAATTCTTGTTTTTTCAATCATTCTAACTTGTTTTGCTCCTGGGAACGAAGGTCGAGAAGGTTGAAAAATAAGTAAAAAGAGATATTCTGGTTTGATGCGCTAGAAGTTCGAGTTTGAACATCGTAATAAGTGATACTTAAAAGCAATTCCATCTTTTTAGCGATGCCTGTAAAATTTTAAAGGTTTTGAAGAAACGACATTGGGGTTATTTATTCTAACCAACGCCTGCTAATGTTGTTGATTTGGTAATAACAACAATTATCATATTAGAATTTAGCTTATTAAGAATTCTATCATGACATAATTCGTGATACATAAGTACAAACTTTGAAGTGTTATTTCTGTTCAATGATTCAGCAATAAATAAAATTCACCATGTTATGAAAGGTATCCTGTTAAAGCCTCGAACAATTGTTTCTCATATATAGTAAATAACAAAATCTTCGAAATATACATTTTTTTTTTGTCTAATGCACACTTATAGCCATATGTACATGCCTAGGATTTTCCCCCTTTGGGCAACCAGTAGCTTCGCTTGGTAGGTGGTCATTGATGGACTCAGAATGGGGACATCTCAATCGCAGAGTTTTAATTGTCACCTAACAGTTATGCACATTTCAAGAAACTATGAACGTAAGCTTTTAAAACATGTGGATTTGTTCCGTTAGAAAAATTTCCACCATTAGAAAAAGGGAGAAGTATTTTTAATTTTGGGACTAAATGGTATAAATTATTGGTCTACAAACACAATCAAAATTCTCATCATTTTTAGCGCTTATGAATAATCACCATCTCGAACAAGCAAAGGGTGACAGATTGCATTTTCATATATATAGGGTCGAATTTCCTATTAAATAGACACAAAACATTAATTATCAACAAAACCATAAATAAGAACAATAACACATGCATGTTGAGGTCGGAATAATCAGCAATGCAGACCAAAGAAGCATTTTTTTGGTGATGCCAGGTGGAGCAGATTCACATCAGCCCACAATGTGCCAGGGCAACTGAGGCAGACACCGTGCTACTTTCTGCGTGGCCCTTTTCTTTTAGTTTATTGGTTAATAATAAGAAGTAGTTGGCAGTTTGGAACGTCAGTGGGTCGTCTGATAGCATCTGTGCAACCATAGCTGATGCTTCAACCCAAACTAAACCAGTTTAAAACAACAATGAACGTTAGTCAAACTCTAATAAAAGTCTTGAAGTCCTGTATTCCCAATTGTAAATGACATAAAGCCAACTTTACGATTAAAAAAAAAAAAAAAACAAGTATTTTTGTATGTTTTGAAAACTATTTGTAAGTTTTGCCCAAGGAAAAACAGCATGTAAGTGAAGGAAAGAAAAGAGCTATCGCAATAGGAATCAAATCCTAACTCATGCACACACAGAGGTCGCAACAGTGTGCCCTTTTTCTCCCTCCCCTGCTTTTCTTTTTGTGATATTAACCTTGAGGTGCAAATGAATTGTCGGACACACAGATTCCTTACTAATACCAGTGTCGTGTCGGGTAGGGTAGAGGGAGAAGAAAACTCCAGTAACTTGTATACCGCATACCTGATGCTCACTGTTGAAAGGACCCAGACTTTCAAAGACATTGTATTCACTCTTCTGGGCCGCAAGCATCTAAAATCGCTTGATGGTTATGAGTTAGTTTAACAGATGTAAATACAACAATTTAAACTAACTGACCACCCCAGAAAATGACAAGCGGGGATGATTGGGCAGAATAGCTCTCCTACTATTATTGTAATGTAAAACATTGCGAATCCTATTCATCATACATTCAACAAAGAGGCAACAAATTTAAACCACAAATCAGGCAAAACACTGCTAGCTACTCCAAAAGAACAAACAAGGTCATCTATCAATCAAAGCTTCTCTAGTCAGTATCTTTCATTCCTACAGTTAAAAAAAAAACACTAAAATAGAGAAATTAAAAAGAAAGAAGAACTGTATTTAATATGTCAACAATGCCCAACAGAAATCAAAAAACAAGAAAAAATAAAAATAATAATAAAAATCAGAGTGAAGGCGGCGAGAGGGGTACCTTGGGAAGCTAGTCGGAGAAGAGGAGAAACGTCGGCCCAAACGGACTGATCACCCGACGGAATCGTAGCGTTTACCGGTACTTGGACGTTTTGGTTATTAGCAATTTTTTCGATTGGTTCAGTCGCCTCTGCGGCCGCCATTTTCTTCAGCTCCGAAGCAGAGTTTTTTTCTGGAAACCTTCAGGCTTCTACTCTTCTCACACACTGATGCCTGTTTTTATTGAACTTGCTGAAAGATCCTAATCTAGTCATCGAATTCATTTTCTGCTGTATGATCTTAGTATTCACGCTTCGTAGGAAGAAGAAGAAGAAAACGACGACTCAGACAGGCGGAGGGACGGAGATAAATGCGGGTTTTAGTTTTAATTTTGGGATAATTTCACATACCTCCCATGAGGTTTGCTATAATTACACTCACCTCCTCTCAAGTTTTAAAAATTACACTTACACCTCATATATTTATATTTTTCATAACAAAACAAGTCTATTTTGATAATGTAATTCAAAAACACAAACTAAATGTCTTAAAATATCCTGAATTGCTTTTAAATTGGTCATCTCTTCTTATTAATATATTTGTTTGTAATATTTTAATAGATAAAATAAATTTTATTTCACATTAGTCAGATAACTGAGTTTTGAAGAAGTAATATTTGGTAGATATTGATAATTTGAGGTAACATATAAATACTTTTGATATTTTTATGACTAATTAATTAATTTTCAAAATTTATTTATCTTTTTTTAAAGCAATTAAGCATATTTTAAGGTGTTTGGTTGGTGTTTTTGGGTCACATTATTAAGATGGACTTGTTTTGTTATGAAAAATATAAACACAAAGGGTGTAAGTGTAATTTTTAAAACCTAAGGGAAGGTGAGTGTAATTATGGCAAACCTCAAAGGAGGTATGTGAAATTATCCCTTTAATTTTGTAGCTTGTTGAGGAAGAGAACGGCTCGGATCTAAACCTAAAATGTGATCGGTTTGTTTGTATAGTCATCATTTAAAATGTTAATGTGGAATAGTATTTAAACGTAATTTATATTTTATATACGTCAAATTCCAAAAAAAAAATTTGTGATATTATTTTTCAAATAATATTCTAAAAAACATAATTCAAATGAAACCATCCTTTTTTTTGTCTGTAATCATTTTCTAGTGCACTTTCTCAACGTGTAGAGATTCATATATACTATATATTGTAGTTACATCCATCAAATTGCAGATAATCAAAAGTAAGTACTAAAGAATCCATTTAGGCAATCCTAATTAAATAATTCCCTTAACTACAATTACATTGAATACAAGCAATATACAATCTATTTAAATAGCTAGCATTAACCATTCGTTTCTTGTTATTGTTGCTTATTCTTATCTCTTATTATAAAGAAAAATAAACAAGAAGACCATGTAGTATCATAGCTCTTTGGTTTGCATCTTGAATTGATCAATCTCCAGCAACAGCACTTGAAAACAAACCAATTGGTTGCGTTAATACCTTCCGATAAAATTCCTCATCTGAGATGGGACTTAAAACTCTCGCTTATAACCAAATTGGACAAAAATTGTAGAAATTTTTGAGGAATTTGATTTCACTCATTCTGATTAGCATTGCAAATCAAATCATTTCGGACATAGAACAACTTCTCTTCTCATGACAAATAGCATTGGAAGCAAGTATATGTTATTGGCCTACAAGAAGTTACAAAAAGAATGACAAAAAATAATCAAGTAGGCAGCCTCAGATTCAGTCTTCTTAGCCATACTGAGTGCAGCACCATATGAATTACATCAAAGGGCCGAGCTGGCCTGTTGAGCCTAAAATGCCTTTGCAGCCTCCTAACTCTCTTTTGCATTCTTGAATACCTTGTCTCGGGAATTCCTAGCAAAATTTCCTTCATATTTGGGATCTTGTCGACTGGAACACTAACAGAAAACTCGCTCCAATTTAGAACTTCACTGAATGGTAAAAAATAATGGTCTGAAATTATTACTGGAACACATCCTGCATAAATGGCTTCAACTACTCTTGCACTGGCCACTTCAAATCCACTCGGGCACAGGCAAAACTTGCTTTGAGCCATTAGTTTAGTGTAATTTTGACCATTTGGGAGATACTCATGGACTCTTATATCATTATCTTTGTCTTTCCAGTGCTCAAGTAATATGTTCCTTATGTGGCCATGGGCTCCTCCTGCAAAGAAGGCTAGGATTGGGCGCATGTTTGGGGCTAGGCCTTTATCTGGGATGGCTAGAGTTTCAGCTGGTCCATATACCTCCGGCAATGATACATCTCTTCCAGGCTGGAACCCTTCAGAGGTATTGGCATTGCAAAGAACTCTGATGAAGTTCTTGAAGAGTTGAGGGTTGGCATTTGAAATATCTGGTGCCTGATTGCGTGACAATTTCAATGTTAGATAGAAATCGTCAAAAGTACTATTACTTCTTAGTTTTTACTAGTACATATAACCTAACATGTTAGTATAATCTTAGATATTGGATCATAATCAATTGAAGAGTCAGTCTATCAAAGAGCAACAGCAGAAGATGAGCATAAGTTATTCCTCTCAATTTGCCATGGATAGGTTGTAAACAAGATAAGAAAAAGAAATTAAAAAAATAGGAAAATTTTTTTATACCCAGTCATGACACGAAACCATGAAATGATCAGCTCCATTGCTTCTATTCCAATATGGATACTTGTTTGCTATGACACCTATATAGTCTTCAACCAACCTTTGCAGCTGTTCCCGAGAATAGTTAGTGATGGGCATGTAAACATAATTAACAATGTTAGCTACACTGATAGGAATGAAGAATGCATTCGCTTCATCAGGCTGGGAAGCCATGAAAGGGTTAATTCCAATCTCCATTTCTGATATGAATTGGCCTTCTATTGCATATATATCTTTCAAGGGCCCGTTGTGTACCAAGGGATGCTCTCCCTCTCTGTAAATCCACACCTTAAATCTCTTGAGCATTTCTATGTAGCTCCTGCAAGTTGAATAACTCAAAGTTTTCATATTTTGTTTGAGCAAATTAATATATGCTCAATCAAGTACAAGCATAAATACTTATCAGCAAGGATCAGCATGCATCGGATGACAATAAGTAATTGGCAAATGAACAAACTATATTGAAACTTAACTGGTGGAAGGCGTATGGACTTCTGTAAATGGATCCTCTAGGAAGGAAGCTTTCATTCTTGTAAGAGGCATACTTTTTCTCAAGAACTGCTTTGTGAATGGCTGCCCTTGACCTGGCTAAATCTTCTTCAATTCTTTCCAAACTCTTTTTCTGTAGTTAGCACAATGGCAAGAAGAAAATCACTACGAAAAATGATCATAAAAAATATAACTGTTTAGTAAATTTATAATCAATATACAGTAACGAAATGCATTATCTTTTTTAGAATTATTGATACTGAAAACTAGTAAAAAAATTCTCACTTTTACATTTGCTGAAAATTTGCCTTCGGTGACTTTGGAAACGGAGCTCCAGAGGGACCCTGGTCGAGTTTTGTGGCCAAAACTTGTAGGGCTGATAGTATAAGATGAAGTCAAGAAATTTATCTTATGATTTTGGTTCAAGGGAGAGAAGTAGAGGACGATCAGAAGGAAAAGAAGAGTTGGAAATAGCAAGAAGGTGGAGCAGCAAGGAACTGGCATTATTTTCTTGGGGTACTTTCTTTTAGATCTTTTTCAAGACGCTGGCATGGATGTGGATGCACTTGGAAATTTGGAATGAATTTGCCTAGTACCAAGAAATCAAGTATAAGAACTAGCGAGTTTGTCACCCATTTATGCTCTCGTCTCTACTAATTAAGTTTTCCCTTAATTTGATAGAATCTAAGAAAAGGAAAAAGAAAGCTAAAGTTGGGAGACATTGAATTTTGAATAAATTAAATCAGCATTGTCTTTCTAGTATTTGTTTTCATCCTGTTAGTTCTTTTCTTCACCTTCTTTTCTTCTTTTTCCCATATGGAGATCCAAAAATATGAAAACTAGCATGACATGTGATTGGTCAAATTGTGCAAGTGCATTGATTTCACAGTTTTGGAAATCCAGCATGTGGATTGCTTTTCTATCCATGCGCATAAGCTGGAGAAATTGGTGGCCCGTCCATGCATTAAACACCATGCAAGCTAAAACAATCCTTGGAAGATGAGAAAAGCTTATCAGCTATTAACCAAAATTGACTTTTACCCCCATCTACGTGCAATTAGGCGCCTAGCTATTGGTTCTTGAATACAGTTTCATCTACATGCAAAGGCAAAGGGGGATCAAATAAAAACACTTGGATAGTAAGGTTCAACATAAAATATTCTTTCTTTTCTTCGCAAATCATAATAACGTTACACATGTACATTGTGTTTAATTTAACAAGAGAGAGAAATATTAGATGATATGATATAAAAAGACTTGTCATTACTCAAAATCAGAATGTAAAATACTAAAAAAAAAAAAAAGGGTATAAAGTAAAATGATGAGTTCATGTTTGAGCAGTATTAGCATCATCTGTGTTATCTTTAGTTCCTTTTTTTTTTTTTTTGTTTTGGGTGTGGGTATTTAGTATCATTAGTGTTATCTTGTTCGAAAAGCAAAATATCTTTATGCTTTTTTTTTTTTTTTGAAGAAAAAGCATGAAACTTGAAATTATTAGAATCCCCTCTCTTACTCTAAATTTTTCTATGTTATCATGAAGATGAAGGTTATTTAACTCTTGTCGAGTTTTCCGGCACAAAATTCTTTCCGTTGTCTAGCCTTTCAGGTGAAGAAGTCAACATTGAAATCAGGATCCCTGTCAATACACTAAAGTTTGAGCCCTCTCATTCACTCTTTTGAAGTCAATTGATTGTTTAAACAAATAATTCTGAGCTTTCTTCAAGGTAACTTAAAGTAAAAATGCTTTTGTCATTACTTGACTCAACAAAGTTCAAACAAAATAAGTACTACGTACCTCACATTAAGCTCCCTTGGCCTCTGGTTTATTGTATTATAACAAAGATTTCTCCATGGTTTAATGGCCCTGAAAGGGTTATGTTGTAACCCAAGAACATCAACGATGACTTTGAGGTTTGCTAAGTGAGTATTGCTTATGTTAATTATCATAGTTTCAATCCCAAGGTTCATTGAGTTCTTCCCCTTGAATTATTCAATTAAAGCATTATTGAAGGCACATTGGCAGAGGAAAGAAGACCCATGATTTTATCATGGTTTTTCTTAGTGCCAAGTAAACTCCATCACGCCATTATCATAAATCTTGCCTCCCTTGGGGTTAACAAGATGGGATTAAGGTGCAACGCGTGTGCATCTGGAAGAAAATGTCAGAATATCATTATTGTTTATCAATTTTGGGGACTCTTGCGGATTTTAATTCTTCACAGTTGAACCATCTAGTACGAGTTAAGTGCTGCCCTAGATGATTTAAAATTTAAAGAGTTAAAGAAATTCTTTTATTCTAGGGTAGGATTCATCTTTGTATTTGAATATAGTCAGTTTCAATCATGATAAAATAAGCTCAACAAACATTTGGATGATTGTATATTTGATCAAACATAGATGGATGAAATTACCTAAGACATTATTATGGATCAATTTTTTTAAAAAAAATGAAATTTTAATTGTTCTTCAAAGCATGCTATATTTAGTTGCTTTACAAAGCATGCTATACAACAAGGGATGTGATCAATATTAGGAACATGGTTGGGAGATTCTTGAGTTTACGGCATTATTTGTGGATTATATAGATACAATGAAGTATGCTGATATAAAAAGGTAATAAAATTATATTTATCTATCTTTTTTTTAAATTATAAGATTTACAAGTAAAGTCCAGTCCATTTAAAGTTTTCGACTTAATAGACAAAAAAGATAGAAACCACCAGAAAGACATAGCAAGATTTTTGGTTCGCGTTATAGTAATGCCCCAGTCAAGGTACTATTTCCCTTTTTATTTATTTATTTATTTATTGCTAAGGCCATATCAAAGTCGGAGTTAGAGACTATTGCCCTTTGGCCCACATTTTCGTTAGCATGCCATCCGTCGTTGTTTGCACTTTACATTCGAAGTAGCCCACAAATCTCCGCTGATTTGAAATTTCACCAGCTGGACCAGCTTAATTATGAAGCACAAAAGGGATATGGGCCTTCGTGCACATGTTGGATGGGATGACCTTTAATCTACGCAAAAGTTTAGGCAATGGGACCTGCAGTAAACGGGCCAGGACATTCTGTACCTTGATCAATTAATGAAAGGAGCATGGGCGAATCATGCCCATCAACAAAGAAAAAAGAAAATGCGTAATTAAAATCGAGTCCCCAAAGCCCATCTCTTGCTTTATACGTCGGTAAGGTTTATAGTCTCCTTGAACGAAAAAGGAATGAGATTTGAGCAAGTAAGCTGCAAAGAATTTTAAGAAAGGTTGAAAGCAGAAAAAGGCACATAGAGAGATTCGCAAATATTGGTAATTAAACCTTTTTCTGCTTATATCATCAAAAGCCTTCACATAGTTGGAGCTTGCCGAAGCATTTGTTACCAAGGATCAAATTGGTTGCAGTCCTCCTCCTTAGGAAATCATGTGAGCATTATCAGAGTATTTTGGTTAGTATTGCTCTCTTTGGCTTTTAACTTGGTTGGCTTATGTATAACATTGGCATGGACTATATTAAACAAACCATCAAACCATCATTATTGACAAAATAGTTAAATACATACAATAAAAATTTGGGGTATCACACATTTCAATAACAATGTAGGACTGTTAAAACTTGCATCATGGTAATATGTCTAGTATAACACAACCTTCTTTAATGTAGTCTTAAACATAATTGTAACATCCCATAGAGTACTAGATTTCAGATGTAATTTTATCCTTCACAATTACAGTTTATGGCTGATATGTAAAAATTAACAAAATAATGGAGAATGGTTTTTTTTTTTTTTTCCTCTAATCTACAAGGGTGAAAAACTAACCCTTCTTACTATCAAGCAATCTCAAGTAACTAACTAACATATCAGTGTAAATATATATCACTTCTCACATCCCAGTCTGCTGCGGTACTCAAGAATGATTTTTGCAGCACCATAATGTGCCAATGCACCCATGATTACAAAAACATGGAATATTTGATGACTGTGACCTGTTAGATCAAACAAACCGGGCTTCCATCTCTCCGGGATTCGGCTAATATAAAAAATTGTACCAATTATGTAACACAGTGCCATGACTGCCTCATAACAAAGTACTACATTGCGGTGAGGATCATTCCAATTGACTACCACGGCATGGATTGCAGGAATAAGGCCAAAGAATCCCATGGACATGAAGAGTATAGCTCTAAAAGCACGATATTTTCCTGTTGAAAATGCTGGAGTAAGTAATGTTATGATAGTACAGATGCCCATGATTGTGATTCCAATGAGGTAAACAAGTTGCCAATGTCTGGAACACTGGAAGATGTAGTAAATTGGAGGGAAGAAGGATGTGATTATCATCACTGTTATCCCTACATAGTCCATTTGTAGCAGTACAAGATTCAGGCGTTGGGAATGGCAATAAAAAAGGTGGCAAATGCTACTTGAGAGGAGGCAGAACATTGAACCCGCTAAGAAAATAAAGAATGGCCAACTTGTTGAAACCATCTCTGGTGAAGTTATATCCATCTGTAATTGTGTTTCCTGCTTCAAGTCAATAAGTTTGGTTTGCCCCTGCAGTGAAAGATTATTAGGATTCCATTCACATCAATTATGTAGAGTATGTTATTTGGTAATCGAGAATGAAGGATTCACCAGGGAAAAATCCTTTGAGTTGTGAGAGACATTGGAGTCTGCACTAGTGGAAAAATGCCTGCAAATTTGGTCATGTTAGGCAGCACTTGCTCTTATAGACTCTCAAGGGATGCTAGCAAAGTGTAATAACTAGATTAGCCATTTTTCTTTTGTTAAAGTTCATCGAAAACTTTAAACATGGATATGAAATCTAATGCGAAGGTAATTGAATGATAATGTTTGGTATTGATTGTTCTGTTGTTGCCAGTTTACACATGCTTAATTCTTATGTCTAAAGGCAACTAGACAGATAGGCAACAATAATTTGGCAGGGGGAAAAAAGAGCTAGACATTGATAAATACACCAACCAAGATTACTAGGTTGGTAATGTTTATAAATATAAAAATGACATTGAGGGAAGCCCCAGAAACATATTCCCTAAAAGATTCTCAACATAATCAGCAGTACCAAAAGTTGTCTATAGTGAACTCTTTTCAATTGTGGCATCACATGTGATTGTGTATCTCTACAATTTCTTGAGTTGTCTTTATGCTCATAAACAGTGATCTTGCTGAAAGCAAGATGAACTTTAGTGATTAATAAATAAAAATGGCACAGTAATGGTAAAGGGTCACTCGTAGGCATAGGTGTCAGCTGCTGTTTCTTGGATGCTGCTTTACTTAGTATCATTTTCCTCCACAAGCCGGGATTATTTTTCCGGATGCCATCCTCATTCCTCAAGATATTCATGCAAAAGGTTACAGAAAGAAAATCTTGAAATTCGAAATTTTTGCAAGGCCAATATTCAAATTTATTTCGAAAATTGCAGGTATCAGTCTTAGGAGCAGTAACCATACAAGTGTAAATAAATTTCCAGATGAAAGGGAATTAATTATAAGCTTGTCAGGACTATAGCACTCAGCAATCGAATTCGACTTTGGAACATAAGGAAAACCAGAGTAAACAAACAGAAAAACACGGGATTGGTGACTTACCTAGTAAACATAATAATGAAATCTGCCATTTGAGAAAAATGCACTGAGTTTGCGATTGTCAATCCCAAAAACAGCATAAATCCCAGCAGATGCCTGAGAAATGAGGATATAAATCAGAATATAATCAGGAAACATTGTCAAGATGGACATAATTAAACATAAACGAGGATAAATATACTGTAATTAAGGATCTTGATTAATGAAACTGATAGATATTGTCAACTGACTTACGTCCATACGTTAAGGGTCTCATTATGCCATTGGAATAAGCTAAATAAAGCTTCTTTGAGAGGCCAATCAGCTCTATAATATTTGATTATAAAATCATTGTCTTTCATGTACTCTGGCAATTCATGAAATGATAGAAGACTGTATCTCCTTCGTCGTTTCGCTATATTTCCGCAGCCCTTCATTTTCTTGGTACTGCTGAACTTTTCCCCATCACCATCGGTTTTGCTTGTATTTGTGATCACTGTGTTCACCTCGAGCGTAATCGATTTATTGTTAACCTGCCCCTGCTCCTGCTCCTGCTCCTGCTGCACCTCCTTTTTCTGATCCAATATTTCCATCACTGCCTTGGATTTTCTCCTTATAACTTTCTTTTGCATAATTTGACTGCCTCCACCAAGAAATTTTGTGTATTTGTGCGTGTTTTTTTTTTGTCTCTAACTAAAGTTTGTTTGTCAGATGAGCTTTTAGGATATGGATTTGGGGGCAGGCAGGAGGTTCTAGGCTCCCTACTGCATACATCCCCAACAACAACAGCTAACATTTAAAGTGTGTCACTGGCTAAAAATATGCACATATGGGGGGGGCTTTCTCTCCTTTCATGGTTGACTGACAATCACGCAATTAGCTAGGCCAATGTGTTGTGGTTAGGTTATCAATAATTTCTTCATATCACGCTCGCTTTATGATTTCATTTTTCACATATGACAGCCGTGACAATCTTTTTCTCCCATTTTCTTACGGAAATATTATCAATTCATTTGAATAGTTATTTTTGGAGTTTATATTAAATATTATCGCAACAATTTTGGTGATTCTTCTTGTTAAATATGTATATAAGGTAAAAAAATGATTGAAAACATGTTTGAGGTTTTCTAAAAATATGATTTTGAAAAAGAATGCCAAACGAAGAAAGGAAATAGATTTGAGGAGCTTGTCTGTCCGTCTTAGTTTCATTATACATCAAGTTGCAGTTCATGGCCAATCCATACATGATAAAACACATGTTGCAATACTTAGGTGGAAGACTACATTGAAAGATTAGTTAGAAGTAATTGAAAGATTAAGGAAGCAGATTGATACAATTGAAACATCAAGCGACCAATGTGAGAGCAAGACATATTTAGAGGTATTTGTACAATTATTTCAAGATCTTAGTATTTTCTTGATGTATTTTTATGCTAAAAGAAGTAGCACTTTTAGTTCTTGCTTCTTCTCTCTTTCTTTTTAAACATAAATTACATAATTGATGTACAGCCTCTACAGAAAAATTTCCTTTTAAAAGCTCGATCTACAAGTTCTTAATGTTCATGATTACACCTAAAGTAGTTCACTATCTACGTAAGGTATGTACGGGTGTTGAAAGTGGAAGCACCTATCTTGGGTTCTTGTAGAATATTCCACTTTGAAGATGCTTATATAAAATTGATGAAGAATTTATTCTATATGTTTGCAGACTCAGACCGACCATTAACTTGATTGGGGTCAGGAATCAAGAGTTAATGAGTTAGACCGAGGTAGAATTGGAAACCAGAAGTTTCAAACTGGGCCATAGAGAGAAATTCACTTTACATACTGATTTTCGCATACCTAAGGGAGGGTCTTGGCTTGGCTAGAATAGCTAATAGGCTAGCTTCCTTTGTTTGGCCGCCCTTTCTCAAGGTTAATTCAATAAGAAATGGGAGTTAACACTCCATTTGATTGGTACTATTCAATCTCATCCAATTCAATTCTTTCTTTATTCAAACAATGAATTTGAAAACGGATAACGTCATGTGTGTATGTATATATGTATATGTAGGTGTGTACATATAGAATATATACCTATTAATTTTTTTTAATTTTAGTTGTTAGTCAAGAGTTAAAAAAGATTAACGAGTTCAACAAAAATCATAATTAGTACAAAATTTTAAAAAAATTTGTTTCTTTCTAGTCAAACCCAGTTTCTGATCAAGTTTAAACGATTTTTTTCAAATCCAGTTTTTTCAAATAACTTGGACCGGATGCCTGGCCGGTACCCAATCTAATCGACCAGTTCGGTCCAAGTTTAAAAACATAGCATATTCTAAATGATTTTTGTAAAAAATTAATTTTAGAAAATGAAAAATCAATTGATCTTAATTTTAGTTTAAAAAATTCATAAATAGCATAAAATAAGCAATTGAGAACATTATAAAACGGAATTTCTAAAATCAAAATCAAAAGCAAAAAGTAAGTAGAAAAAACTGTTAAGAACATGTCCGAGACAATAGCAATTATGAGGGAACTGAAACACGCGTATTGCCATATCATCGAAGCAAAAAAAAAAAAAAAAATTATGAGACAAGTTGGAAATTGTTTTGAAACGCTATCAATTTTCATTATAATCAACATATTGTCGTCACAAACGCCAGATTCTTTCCTCCCCTCCAAGTACTGCAAATCATGACTTTTCCCTCTCTAATCCACTTGAGATTAAGAAACCTCTGATTGTACGTTCACCTATACAAATGCCAATTGTGTATTGTTAGTTGCAAAAGTTTCCTAATGGTTGACCAATATTAGCTGAAATATTTTTAGCTCAATTTTCCTTTATCATTGCACGGGTTAGGCAACCTCTCATTCTCCAGTGGGGACAAAAGTTGCAGATTTATTTGACGATTTCACTTTTTTAAATTACAAATTATTTGAAATCAGTAGTTGATTGCCTTTAAGACACTTCAATTCTAAGTACGATTAATATCATTGTCCCGGTGATAACTTGTCTGACGAACTATAAATATCAAACCTGTGTTTTGAAATTCGGACCGGACCGGCCGGTCGAACCGGTCGAACTGAGAATCGGCCAAGTGTCCGATCCGAATTAGAATAAAAACTCGATTTTCTAAAACCCGGTCAAACTCGGTCAAAAATCGGGTTTGACCGGGCAAAACCGGAAACCGCCCAGTTTTTTTTTTTTTTTTTTTACAAATCTAGCCACATTAATGCTCCATACTTCATTAGATATGGGTCCTTATACATGTTTGTGGGCTTCTATATTCATTGTTTGAAAAAAATAGATTCCAACAATTATTTGTCTTTGAGTTTTGACAATGATATGGGCCCATTGACATACATCCAACAAATGAACATCAATGCTAAATCAGTACATGATTTTTATTTGCTTGGCCTAATTATCGGTCAAAAGGCAACCAACTTCTTTGATCAATTACAAAATATTAGTGGTGACTCACTTCTACTTCTTTATACTAATTATATTAAAAAGTGAATAATTTGAGTCCATTATATTTATTGCTAATTTTTTCAATTCAATGCTTTTTTAACTATTAATAGCAAGATATTAGAATGGTTATTGAGGGTATTTTGGCTATAATTTTTTGGACTAACAACTAAAATTAAGAAAAAAATTAGTAAGTGTATATATGTGTGTTATATATATATATATATAAATATTTATGACGTCATCCGGTTCGATCCCCGAATCGACCCCCGGTCGAACCCATTGACCCCTGACCCCTGAGCTCAGCCGGGTCGATACCCGGTCCGAGTCTGAAAACATAGTATCAAACTAGCCAAGAAAACCAAGAAAGAAAACGAATGGCCTTAATAAACCGGATACGTGTGAAATATCCGTTTGCACCTGTGGAATGAGCGAAGTGCATACATTTTACAGAGCACCAGCATCCTTGCATAGAGGAGCACGTTCTGTTCTTTACTTCTTTTTTCAGTGAAGTTGTTGTTATTTTTACATATATATGATGGACAAAAATAGTACATATGAAATCCTTTATTGGCAAATAATTTGTGTAATATTATTGTATTCCCACAGTTGTGAGGAACTATTTAATTTACTAAGAATAAGTGCTTATGTATTTGAAGCAATTTTGTAGCCTATATTTACAAG
>JAMWEH010001975.1:0-40197 GCA_024721245.1 Mitragyna speciosa | reverse complement strand
AAAGCCCCACAATTAACTAGCAACATGCAAACTGTAGATTTTCTGGCGGAGCTTGCAAGGAGGGAAAAGGATGCTGGAATCTTTCCTGAGGCTGAAATTGATCTTTTCATGAAGGTATAATTAAAACGATTACGCTGCGGGGTGTTCTTTTAGCAACGTGCAAAATTAATAGAAATATATTACTTGTTCCTTTTAAATGTATTTTAGGCAACTGCCATTGAAGGTACTGAGAGCAGTCTCATTAGCGACTACATTATCAGGGTACGACGAATTATTATTATTTCAGTTTTGGCTAAGATTTTTCATATATGCGGTTTTTCCCCCCACAAGATTGTAGTAAACCAACTTTGTCATTGGTAATAGCTGGTCTTTATTTCATGTTTATAACTAAACACAGATTTACCCACTTCAAAAATTCTCAAATGATATAGATAATGACACCCTCAGATACCTAATATCTTACCCAAGGTTCAAGGCTGGAAATGGTTTCTTTAAATTAAAAATAGTAAAACATTTGGTTCACTGTGGGCTCGATTTCAAGAATTTCTCATATAAAACATTAGAAAGAAAAAAAAAATCTAAATTTATACTATTCTATTTGATGTTCACACCTTATATAGCCTTAGTGATATCCATGCTCTGAGTCATTAGGATGTTTAAGATGTAAATTTAAGACCGCAGGTAGTGATTTAAAACCCACCGCAAAAATTCTCTCTCAAAATTCTTGTTAAAAATTTGAACATTGCACTAAAATTAGATTTTCATCATGTTGAATACAAACAGCAAATTAAGCATTAACATGCAATCAAAATGCAGTTACTGGGGTTAGACGCCTGCCGAGATATCATTGTTGGGGATGAATGCAGCGAGGAATTTCGGGGGCCAAAGAAGCGTGTCACAACAGGTTATTCCTCTTCAGAACTTTGAGGTGTTTATTCCCCTAAAGTTTTTGATTATACAGGTGAAATTACTAAAACTAATAATTGGGTACAGTATTTTGCACAATGCAAGAGGGCAGACAATTGGACAATCTTACTAGGATGCAAAAATGCAAATGAGAGGCTAAGTCCTTATGGCTCTCATCTGGCTTATTAGTTTAAGACCAGTCATTATTTCTTTAGACAGCAAAAAAACTGAAAAAAGAAGCTGTAGGACTACAATTTCTGCAGAAAGATCCTAATTAATCTATCATTTTGGATTCATTTTTACATACAAAAAGTAATAGAAGAAACTACATGCTTAGCCAAAGTGTTATCTACGTGATTTTCAATTTTGTGGTGTTTACTCTAGGCCCAAAAGAATTAGGCATCCGACTAACGGTGTTTTCCTGAAATAATAGCAGCAAATGATCAAGAACCTGAAATGAAAAGAATAACAGGTGTAGGAAAAAGCAATAAACAACACGTGCATTTATTTCTAGTTCAAACACAGGTTAAATATTTTGATTTGGTGCTACAAAGTTTCGTTTTTTATTTGTTTATTTTAAGATTCTAGTTACGAGACCTTGCTCAAGTAGAAGCCAGTGCCATTTTCCTGAGATGCAGAATTGGTCTCTGTTTTAAACAGGTGAAATCATTGTTGGGCCAACCAAGACACTCTTTATGGATGAGATATCAACAGGCCTAGATAGCTCTACAACATTCCAAATAGTGAAGTGCTTACAACAGATTGTGCATTTAACTGAGGCCACCGTTTTAGTGTCTCTCCTCCAGCCTGCTCCTGAGACTTATGACCTCTTTGATGATATCATTCTTTTATCGGAAGGACAAATTGTATATCATGGTCCAAGAGAGCATGTTCTTGAATTTTTTGGCAGCTGTGGGTTTCAGTGTCCAGAGAGAAAGGGAACTGCTGATTTCCTACAAGAGGTATTTATAATTAATGCAGTCAAATTATTCAGAATTTGCATAGATAATTAAAATCATTCCACATTTAAGTAATAAATTGTACTTAACCAAGTCAGACTTAATAGAATATTTTGCCTTGCTAATAAAAGGTTATATCAAGAAAGGACCAGGAGCAGTACTGGGCCGATCGAAGCAAGCCATATAATTACATACCATTCGCAGAATTTGCAAAAATGTTCAAGAGATTCCATATAGGTCTGCAGTTAGAAAATGAGCTCTCAGTCCCTTATGACAAGGCATGGAATCACAAAGCAGCTTTAGTGTTCAAAAAATATTCAGTCCCTATAACAGAGCTTCTAAAGGCTAATTTTGATAAGGAGTGGCTGCTAATCAAGAGAAATTCTTTTTTCTATATGTTCAAGACGGTTCAAATCATTATTGTCGCGCTCATTGCATCAACAGTGTTTCTAAGGACTAAAATGCACACCAGAAATGAAGAGGATGGAGCATTTTATGTTGGTGCATTGTTGTTTAGCATGATCGTAAATATGTTCAATGGTCATTCTGAAATTGCACTCACCATACAAAGACTTCCTGTCTTTTACAAGCAAAGGGATCTTCTCTTCTATCCACCTTGGACTTTTACACTACCGACTTTGTTCCTAAAAATACCAATATCCATGTTTGAGTCTACCGTGTGGACAGTTGTGACATACTACACCATTGGATTTGCCCCTGAAGCTAGCAGGTTAGGTTTTCAATATTTATAGTCAAATCAAGATTGAGAAGTTTACTATTCAAATAAAGTTTTCTTATGTAAACAGGTGCTAACTAGCTTTTTATTACATTCCAGGTTTTTTAAGCACCTACTGTTAGTATTTCTGATCCAGCAGATGGCTTGTGGGTTATTTAGTCTCATTGCAGCAATCTGCAGAACAATGATAATTGCAAAAACTGGAGGAAGTCTAGCTCTGCTCCTCATTTTTCTCTTGGGTGGTTTCATTCTTCCTAAAGGTTAGTAGAAAATCCAACTGCAGGAGATAACACATATTAAAATATTATATCTTAAGAATGTCGTGCAGCTGGAATAAAGCCCTAAAAGACTAATACGTTGGCATTCATTATAGACTACTGCCTATTTTCTGTACATCATTTCACTTGTCATAATTTTAGCAATGCAATTTTGAACTTGAGAATTCTTCTCTTGCAAACGCAATAATGGTTGTTTAACCCAGTGTTACATCCTTCATTTCCTTAAGATGTAACTGCATTAAAATTTTCCGAAGCACAAAAGAAAAATAACGGTGTTATTCATGAGTACCCTTATTCAGAAGATAGATTAATATTTAAAGTGTTAGTTATCTTTTTGTAGATCAAATCCCAAATTGGTGGGATTGGGGCTACTGGGTTTCCCCTCTGACTTACAGTTTCCACGCCTTCACCGTAAATGAAATGTTTGCTTCAAGGTGGATGAACAAATTGGTACGCATGCTAAAGCAGTTACTCTTATCTTATTTTTTATTTTCTATACCACGCAAGGTCAGGCAATAGAAGATACAAATAGTCAAAACAAAGCTAAACAGAACAAATAAACAGATAAGTTATAAATACTCAAGGTAAAGAATTGTATTCATCTTCTTACAGGCTTCAGATAATGCAACAGCGTTAGGGCTTGAAGTATTGCAGAACTTTGATGTCTTCCCAGAAAGAACTTGGTTTTGGATTGGCGCAGCAGCTCTTTTGGCTTTTATAATACTTTTTAACATCCTTTTCACATTTGCCCTAATGTACCTAAACCGTAAGGATTCCATCATGCGCACAAAGTCTTAAGTATGATCTGTCCTCTCCAGAGTAAATTGATTTAATGTTTCTATTCAACAAAACAGCTGTTGCAAAGTCACAAGTTATAGTCTCCAAAGAGGAGGTAATGGAGATGGGATATGATCAAGAAGATGTGAAGTAAAAACCCAAGACTTGAAACAACCCAGCCAATGAAAGGTTTGCCCACTCTATCTTAACCTGTTCTATAGCTAAGCAGTAAGT
Organism: Mitragyna speciosa; assembly: GCA_024721245.1. Classification (NCBI taxonomy): domain Eukaryota; kingdom Viridiplantae; phylum Streptophyta; class Magnoliopsida; order Gentianales; family Rubiaceae; genus Mitragyna; species Mitragyna speciosa. The sequence continues at coordinate 36,307 of JAMWEH010001975.1, read as the reverse complement.
GTCCAAATCAACATTATACTTATGTATGTCTAACCATTTTAGGAGAAATAGCAATTCAGCCGTTGGTTAGCCACTATAATTCTAACGTAGTCAACAGAAAAGAAGACACCAATCTTGAGGCATCAAGTGGTATAGCTCCTAAGAGAGGAATGGTTCTGCCATTTACCCCACTCACCATGGCCTTTGACAATGTGAATTATTTTGTGGACATGCCTTCAGTAAGGATCAATAGTGCAGCTATAATTACTAATATAGCACTTGATTAGTTAAATGTAAACCAATTGTTCTACCTTCACAACAAAATAATTTGTTACTTAACAGGAAATGAGATACCAAGGAGTCACAGAAGAAAGGCTCCAATTACTTCATGGAGTTACTGGGGCATTTAGGCCAGGAGTTTTAACTGCACTCATGGAATCAGTGGAGCAGGAAAGACTACGCTAATGGATGTTCTTTCTGGTCGCAAAACCAACAGTTACGTCGAAGGAGACATAAGAATCTCAGGATTTCCGAAGAAACAAGAAACATTTGCTAGAGTTTTAGGGTACTGTGAACAATTTGATATCCACTCCCCTCAAGTAACCGTCCATGAATCACTGATTTATTCAGCTTTTCTTCGGCTCCCTCAAGAAGTTAACAGGGAAGAAAAGATGGTCAGAATCTGTTTTATAAATACAAAATTTAGTTAAAAGTACACGGACTTAGCATGTACAGAATTATTCAACATCGTATGTGCTTTGTACTTTCTGCAGCTTTTTGTCAATAAAGTGATGAATCTGATCGAACTAGACAACTTAAAGGATGCCATTGTGGGACTTCCAGGAGTAAGTGGCTTGTCAAGAGAGCAGAGAAAGAGATTGACTATAGCAGCTGAGCTTGTTTCAAATCCCTCGATCATATTTATGGATGAACCAACTTCCGGACTAGATGCAAGAGCAGCGGCTATTGTTATGAGGACAGTGAGAAATACAGTGGATACAGGAAGAACGGTTGTATGCACAATTCATCAGCCTAGTGTTGATATTTTTGAAGCTTTTGATGAGGTAGAATTTCCAAAACCATTTTTCCTCTTCTTTACAATTTTTAAGAAAGGGATGGGAGGGAAGTACGAAAGGATACAGTGAGAACCATACACTCATTCTTAGATTAGGAAAAGACCCTTACTACTAAGCTATATTTGACTCTCAAAATCTCAAGACCATGATTTCCACTTATTGATCAAATTCAACCTCCCATTGCTACCTTTCCTCTCTAAGATATTTTGTTTCCTTTTATGCAACAGCTTTTATTATTGAAAAAAGGAGGCCAAGTGATTTATGCAGGACTATTGGGACGGCATTCTGAGAAAGTCATCGAATACTTTGAGGTAGTTCATATTCCTATTTTTGAACAATTTTGATGAAAAGAAGAAAAACAAAGACCTTCACCAACTGCAGGCAATTCGGGGAGTTCCAAAAATAAAAGATAAGTACAATCCAGCAACATGGATGCTAGAAGTTAGTTCAGTTGAGACCGAAGTTAGACTTGGAATCGATTTTGCTGAATGCTACAAATCATCACCATTATATCAGTAAGCAACATAAATAAAACTCTACCAACTCACATAAGTTAGAAACTGCAGTACCGCATCTGACTAGTATAATTATGAATAGGCAAACTAAGGCTCTAGTGAAAGAGTTGAGCATACCACCTCCGGATGCAAATGACCTCTGCTATCCCACTCAATATTCTCAAACCACATTTGGCCAATTCAAATCTTGCCTATGGAAGCAATGGATTACTTACTCGAGAAGCCCAAATTATAACCTTATCAGATACTTTTTCAGCTTAGCAGCAGCATTCATGGTTGGAACAATTTTCTGGAGAGTTGGAACTAAAAGGTCCATCCCCAAATCATCAAGAAAAAGCCAATTTCTTTTAATTTTTGTTAAGAAGAATATAGTGATATGTCTCAATTGTTGTGCTAATTTTTTCCTCGTCTTCTCCACACTCCAGGGAGAGTAACAACGACCTTATAACCATAATTGGGGCTATGTATGGTGCTGTACTTTTTGTTGGGATCAATAATTGTTCAACTGTACAACCAATTATTGCCACTGAAAGAACTGTGTTTTATCGGGAAAGAACTGCTGGGATGTACTCAGCTTTACCATATGCCATGGCACAGGTTAAGCTCACTGCTGGTCCGGTAGTTTCTTTACACATTGCATTGTATGCGAACTTCTGATGAAAACTTATTAAGATTCTTTTGAAAACTCAAATCAAGGAGAAACATTCTAGTCAAGCTTATCAACCTCCTGCTAATGTTTAGGTCTCATTCAAAATTATAGATTTCCCTCTGCCTTGTTGTTTAAAAATTTCTAGTCGATGACACTAATGAATTGTTCATCAAATTACGAGCAGGTTATTGTAGAGATACCATATACCCTTGTTCAAACGTCATATTTTACACTGATAGTGTATTCTATGGTGGGCTTCGAATGGACAGCGGCAAAATTTTTCTGGTTCTACTTTGTGAACTTCTTCTCTTTTCTTTATTTCACATACTATGGAATGATGACAGTTGCCATCACACCAAACCATCAATTTGCATCAGTCTTTGCAGCAGCTTTTTATGCACTTTTCAATCTTTTCTCAGGATTCTTTATCCCAAAACCAGTAAGTTTTCAGTTCAGAATTTAGCTGGCATTAGAATATTTTAAGTGAAGCCAACCACATTTTGATTTCTTGTTGCTCAAAATTCCAGAGAATTCCAAAGTGGTGGATATGGTACTACTGGATTTGCCCGGTGGCTTGGACTGTCTATGGATTAATCGTTTCACAATATGGTGATGTTGAGGACACAATTAAAGTCAATGGGATGCCCACTCATCCAAGAATCAAAGACTACATCAAGGATCACTTTGGATATGAGCCAGACTTCATGGGACCGGTGGCTATAATTTTGATTAGTTTCAATATCTTCTTCGCATTCATGTATTCTTACTGTATTAAAACATTGAATTTTCAAAAGAGATAAATAGCAAGTGCATTCTAGGTGAATTGTGAGCTACAAACATCAAATCAATTTAATTGAAAGTAGGAAATAAATAACAGGAAAAGGAAAATGAATATGCACCTCAGGTTGATCTCATAGGAAAATGAATACGTGCCACGTAGTGTGTTAGAACCAATCACACATCGTCAAATAATACAAAGTATGACTCACCATCGTCACATGGTGATAAATTATTAGTTCTAGTGCACCACGTGACAATGAACGTTGTGCATTTTATACTTTCCCTTCCAGTCCCAGGTTATAAAAAAAAAAATGGAATCGGAAATTTGAAGCCAAAAGCTCAGTTGGAATGAGTTCAATCGACAATGCTGCTGAGCCGAGATGACTACCCATGCAGCAGCTGGGTCTTGATTGGGTCATGAGATGCGTCCGTGACTATTTGCCCATGATTTAAGACGGTCCGGGTTTTTAAGCGTAGGGGTAGGGTAAATTAGTTTAAAAGTAGCTGAGGAACCATGTAACAGGTCCGAAACACCACTTAGCCCATGAAGGTGGCAAATTGGCCTGAAACAGCATCTTATAAATAATTTTGAGTAATTCGCCAATTTGAGTAATTCTTTAATTTAAATGGCAGTCATGCTGAAAATTTTGAGATTCTACTAAAATCTTTGTAATTCTTTAATTTAAATGGCAGTCATTGCTGAAAATTTTGAGATTCTATTAAAATCTTTAATATCTAAAAGAAAAAACAAGAAGGTAAATATTGACATTTTACTAAAATCAAGAAAATAAAATTAAAATGGTACTCTTTTTTTTTTTTTTTTTTGGGTGTTGGGGCATGGGGGATGTTGGTACAGGTTTCGGTGGATTGTTCATTTGCAGATCATTGGTAAAATTGGGCACAGCCTCAACAAACTCCCTGGGCTGATCACAACCCACCGACACCCAAAGACATCCCATGGGAGGGGCCGATGGCATTTAGCATGGAATCCCTCTTTACAAATTTATACTCGCATGCTGCTTCGCGCCCAGCCCGGTGTAGCCTTTGGATCCATTAAAGTATAAATATGGAGATGTGGGCCAATGGGCATGACTACTCCAAGCGTATTCCGACTTTGCCAATCTGTTACTGCCGTTCATCGCTGTGAGCGACGTCGTTTAAAGAGAGGCACTCCTGCACCACCCGATGCTCCGTTAGAAAAGCACTGGGAAGCCGCTGCCGGTGCAAACAAACAAAAAAAAGTTCACTTTTTTTTTTTTTCTCTTTTTTATCAATAAATGAATAAATGAATTTTTACTTGCCAAGCACTGGTACGATTTGATAGCACAATTTCTTTCAAACCTACAATTTATATGTTTAAAAATATGCATGTAATGAAAATACCACATTGATCTATTGAGACTCTTTTTTTTTTTTTAACTTTTGCCATTTTTAGGGGAGAGAAGACAATTATTGAGTCCAGCCACTGAGCCGAAGGCTCAGTGGTCAGGGGAGCTCTTGGATTAGCTCCCCCTGCTGCAGGTCTGGGGTTCTAACCCCACCTGTAGCAGTTGGATGATATTAAATCCAAAGGAGCACCATAGTGCTCCTTTGGTCCAATGGTAGTTTAGTCCCCATTGGCCCCTCAGGTCCAGTTGGACCATCCCTTTAAAATAGAGGTTAGGAGTAGGCTAGTATGTTGAATCTTGACAAAAAAAAAAAAAAAAAAAAAAAGACAATTATTGAGTCCTATATTTTACGTCACTCTACAATATTGATTTGATATGCTCCTTGAATATTTATCTAGTAACGACTATGTTCGATCCATTATCAATGATCAATGAAAATATAAGAATATGACAACCAAAATATAGTCACAAATAAGTAGAACTAACGTGTTACTCTCATTAATAGTTCATAAAGAAAATGACAAATTAAATACAAAAATAACAGCGACTGTTTTACGTTTGAAAGCTCCCCTTCCAATTAACAACAGGAGATAATGGATATATTCTTGGTCACCAGCCATAGGAACAAATTTAATTTTTTTTTTTTTTTGTAATATATTTGCCTGTTAGGGGTTCAGAAAGTCAATAGATCTCAACCAAAAGATATTGGTGTTTAAAAAAATTTTCAACAATTTTGACCTTTGTGCAGATTTTCTTTTCATGTCCAGTGGCAACCTCTCATCTTTCCTGATGGAGTCCTCGAGTGGGTCTGCATTCCTTGACCTCATGTTGTAGTAGAGGTTCAATCATTTCAGTATCCTAATACCCATGGCTAAAACTTAGAGGATTTTTTTTTAATTAAGTGTCTAATGATTGCTATATGTAGCATTTATATACTAACGATTTTCTTATTAATCTTCTTTTATATTTGTTTATGGTTTAAATCATTTTATACCTCAAAATTGCAAAACTTTATCTACTAACGAGAGTCTAATTTGTACTACTTGTACATAAGTTTTACTCTTGCCCTTTCAAAAAGAAAACAAAAAAAAAAAAAAGTTATTGTCCTCCTCGTACGTATATGCCAAAAAACAAACCCATTGCCTAAATGCTAATTATTGAAGCCCTTCACTGCAGAGCTTGGAAATATGCGCAATGGTGACTCAAGAATGATAATGGAATCCACTAACTAGATTGGCGGGTGGGTCTACCTAGTTCCCTGAAATTTTATAACGGACTTCCAGAATTGCATGTTTCTCTATCAACCATTGATACGGTAACGCCTTTGTCATCGTTTGACAACAACAAAAAAGAGAAGGATGACTTGAATTTTATAAAAATTGACAAATTAATTGGATATTGGAAGGGCCTAAAGAGAAATTCACTGAAATTTTCAGATCCTCATCACATTGACAAGGGCCAAATTTCCCTTTCTGCAAGAATTGGAATCCACGAAGGAATTGAACTTTGATTAAAAAAAAAAAAGAAGTTGAGGTAGAGGATCTAATGTGCACAGGTGGACGTGATAACAGCAAAACATCACCAGAGGTGTTAAAGTGTTGAGTTGATTATTGCAAATATATATTTTTTGGTACATACAAACTGGGCATCATCATCTAGGAATTTTAATGCAATTAATACAGGTCGAGTTAGTGCTGGTTTAGTTGATCCATTTCCATACCTTAGAATATAATACGAGAAAAAGGGGCCTATCTATTAACTCCTTTATGGCTTATTGTAACGAGGAAGACTCAGGTGGTAGATGCTGTAGACCTTGTTTACCAAAGTGGCCTGGGTGTCCAATGTAACAAGCTTCATTACCTACTATGTAACAACATTAGTTGACAGGATAACGAGAGGGAATTAGTTTCATTCTCATCCTGAAAATAATGGAATTAAAAAAGGTGCATGAATTAGGTGAACAGCACACTAATCTTACTTAATTTAAAAGGTTTTGTGGTTCCCATGCTTATGAATCTGTTGCAAACGTCATGCATAGAGTGGTTTAGACCAAAAGAAATTTTTTTTTTGACGTATTTACCTACCGTAAAAGTAATCCTTGCATTTGTTATACAGTAAATTACATATTATGACTACCAATTTTGGGTTACAAGTTCCTCATTTCCAGCAATTGCGGCCTAATAGTCTGATTTCCACACGTGATGAGCGTTTTCAAAGAAAGGAAAGACAACATGTCCCGCTGGTTGGTCGGTAACTAGTTTAGAGTTCATTTTTGTGATGGAGAAATAAGAGTCCATGAAGCTCTTCTTGGTTCCTATGTCAAAAAGAAAAACTTTTGTTGTATTGACTACTATACTTCACAAATCTGAAAGCATTACATGTCTTTAGTTAAGCAAAAGATCGAGCGGAAAATTCAAAATTCATCATTCATTGTACGAATTTTGGTACAAATTAGGCTTTTTTAAAGTCACTTCCTGTGTGTATTCAAGACACTGAGAATTTTACTTCTAAAAATTTGAGATTCTATGGATTCCAAATTCAAGTAGGACTTTCCTTACTTGCGACTTAAGTTCCTATATTCTCTGCCAAAAATTGAATTTTCTGAATATCTTAATTTTTGTGCGTTGAAGTTCAACTAGTGATGCATACCATTTATGCTGACATAATAATACTGTTGTCTATACTTGAAAAAATTAAGTAATAGAAAAAAGGTGCATTTCATCTCTTAATTCTTGCACATACCTAACAAGAATATAGAAAACTGAATGAGGTTCATAGCTAGTGAGTTGTATTTCGTTACTACGTATAAGAAGAAAAGTGCTTGAATTAAAGAAAGCTGGAACACAAAAAAAAAAAAAAAAAAATAGTTTGAAGCGCAAGCCATTGCTGTGCATGCAATGGATTGATAATTGGCTGGCTACTCATGGAGGGGACTTATAAATTCTTTCTTTTCCAAGAAGTAGCTAACGATTGATATTATATATTTTAATGTACTGATGCATCTCCGTTTCTGTTTTTCTTCTCCGACTGCTACATGTACCTAACAGATGTTTCTTCCACTGTCAGGAAAAACACACTTGTAGGGTATCTTCTCGAACACTAGTTTAAACATAGTAATCCTATATTTAAGCATAGTTAAGTCAATGGGATTTAGTTATTATAATGATCTGAGAACTTATTAAATACAAAAAATCCTTTGATTACGGCTTCCCCCTTATCGATTAAAAATATGCAATTTGGACAAGGGGAGAGAGAGAGAGAGAGAGCAGTGAAAAATATGCTAAAATATATTGATACAACGGGGCTGTTAATTATACTTTAAGGTTTGCTCCGACATTCCATTCACAATGGTGGTCCGTAGCATAGAAATCAAGGTTCCTGCCTTAAAAAAAAAATTCAAAGGTCCGAATTAAGTTCGTCATCAATGTCGAGTGCTGTTTGGGAAAAATAGGAAGACGGGCATTATAAACCGAGCAAAACAGTGCAGGATTTGTTAACTCTTGTAATGCATTCAACAAATCCTGCGACTAGGATTGGCCAGTTTGTTAATGATCGGTGTATAAAAAGCTCGTCAAAGAAACGTAAAAGTCTTAGGTGCAGTAAAATAGTATAAATGAGACTTTTTATTGCAGTTATCAGGCCACCCATCGACGCCTTAGCCCCTAAAAATGTACTTAGACTTCTGACGGCATCTAATATTAGATTTCCTGTGCACCGAAGTTAAACTAAAAAATAAATGAAAAAAATTTCATTCTTCGATGCTTAGGGCTCTCATCCATCTGTTGTGACCATTTTGGTCACTATATGGTTGACTGAACTAGTCACCTGCACACATAGAAAAAATGAGGTCGAGATGGGACTCTTCTCTTGTTGTACCTCCGATGCTCAAGTCATTAAGGTATTAAAATAAATAAGTAATAAAAAGAAACTTGGCTAATTTGAGAGCTTACTTGTGAGTTTGGATTTATGAGACCCAACAAGGAATATTTATAGTAGTGGGAGGAGGGAGAGGAACTAAGGGATGATGCCCTAGTCTGAAAAGCCTAATTGATGTAAGTCAGTATCAAAAGTAGGTTTGACACTTACGGCACTCAGGAGGCTTTTGTATAGTCATGTCAATCAAACCACTGTCACGATGATGTAGGAGGAGACTGAGCTCTTACGCAAGCTTATATGATTACAGGTCAAGCTTATGTGATGAGACCAAGATCATATGGCCATGGTAGAGCCGAGAACATAATATGGCTAAGGTAATATAGCCAAGGCGAGAACATAATATGGCCAAAGTAAAGGATATAATATGGCCGAGCTAAGGAAACAATATGGCTGATGTGATTCTGGTCACCACACAAGCCTCTCAACCTGTGTTCTCAGATTCGGCCGGACTGGCCGGTTGAACCTATCGGACCGAGAACCGACCAGGTATCTAGTCCGAGTCAGATTAAAAAATTGAAAAGTAAAAAATCAATCAAATCTGGTCAAAAATCGAATTTGACCAATAAAAATAAAAAACCGGAACAAGACCCACCCAGTAGGCTTCGTTTGCAGTGGAGGAACACAGAGAGAAAATGAAGCAATAAGGCGCCGAAAAATGAAAACGAAGCAGTGCTTCTTCATTAATTGGGATGGGATCCCACAGTCATAGCATCTGACAAAGATGAAAAATCATCCAATCCCAACTTCCCTCATCTTTATTAAAAAAAAAAAAAGAAATTCCCTCCATTCTTGTTATAATTTTTGTTAGTTCCAAGACAATGCTGGCTTCCCATTATATGTTTGTTGTGTAGACATCCTCCCTCCATACTTTCAATTTTATTATTGATATATTAAAGATATTAATGCACAATCCATCAACACAAAGAATTAAAAATTAAAAGAGCTTCATCCTTTAAGAAGAGGTTCTAATTTTGCTGTTAAGTAACTTAAAAATTTTTAATATTTTTATTGATTATAATTTTTTTGGACTTAGTAACATTTTTTCACCTTGATTAACAACCAAAATTGAGAAAAAAAGTTAATATATATATGACGTATTTGTTATGTCATCCAGGTTCAACCCTGAATCGACCTCCGGTTGAACTCATTAACCCCTGACCCCTGAGTTAAGCCGAGTCGATACTCGATTTGAGTCTGAAAACATGACTCTCAACTTGGGTGGGATAAAGTGAAAGTCACAAGACTTATCATGCTCGAAATCATTGTATAAAAACTAGATGATTGAAATCCATAATAGGGCCATGAGAGGCCGAAATTCAATACGAGACCATTAAAGATCAAAATCTAGAATGATAATCACGAAATAGGTCAAAATTCTGAACTTTTGTTTTCATGCCAACTTTTTTGGATAACAATAAACTATGTCTTATTATTTCTTTCCCCTTCTTCAAGCATGTATGTTTTGGGCTTCTTCACAGGTAATGAATGATATCCATTACCTCTTGTCGGGCTTAAATAGTGGACCGGGTATTCAGTTAGCTTAATTAGTTGTTCAAAGCTTGATTGCTAGACATTCTCCTTGGTGGGCTTTTTTGAATATGATCCTACAATATACATTATCTATTTTGCATCTACGTTGATATGTTTTATTATTTTCTTCTTATGCCATTTTTGCCCACATTTTACCATTGATTCCCAATCTTACCCTTCCTTAGTACTTCTCAAACATCCCCAATCAAATAGGAGATCCATTGTACACGAGAGTTCCAGCCTTCTTTCTTGCTCATGACAGCTCTTTCCCAGAGGAAAATGTGAAGGAGCAATGATAAGGGAGCTCTCCTCCACGTGACAGTTCCAGCAAGCTCTCTTCGTCACAATAGTAGTTTTGTTACTTATCACAATCTCTGCTTCCTGCAGGAAAACATGGAGCCTTCTCGTGATAGCGATTTTCTAGCTAACGACAACCCGCTCTTCGTGGAGAGGTGAAGAAGACATGTAGGGCTACCTTGCTATACCGTATTTAAGAAGGTCGAAACGAAGAAAATGAAACTATATTTAAGGACTTTAGAATCAATTAATAATTATATAGTAATAACTTGGCAGGGTTAAAAATTATTAAGGCTATATTATGTATGGGTTGTGTTTATATAAAATATTTATGTTTGAAAGGTTATGGATTTTCTAATTTGGGACTTCTATGGGATGATGTTTGGGGCGTTTTGCGATTGTTTTTTGCTGATATTTGGGTGATTTTTTTACCAGGTGTTATGCGGCTGATTTTGCAAGATTTTTAGATTATTTTTAGGCTACTTTACAGGGTTTTTGGGCTATTTTTTTGCAGTATTTTGAGGTTGTTTTTACAAATTTTTGGGGATATTTTTTGTAGCATTTTGGGGCAGTATTTTTGGGATTTGGGACTATTTTATGAAATTTTTGAAGAGTTTTTTATGGCGAATTGAAGGCTATTTTTGGCAGGGATTTGATCAATGTTATAAGATTGATTGAACAGTTGTTTTGGATGACAATCTATGCCGGTTGATGATTGTGGTTGAAAATTTTTTTGGTTGAAGATAGAGGCTAGGAATCTTACCATTCCTTAGTACTTCTAAAAGATTCCCAATCAAATAGGAGAACCACTATACACAAGAGTTCCAGCTGCTTTCTAGCTCACGACAACCTTTCCCCGTGAGAAAACATGGAGTAGCAACGATATGAGAGTTCTCCTCCACGTAACAATTCCGACAGCTCTCTTCGTCATAATAACAGTTTTGTTGCTTATAACAGCCCCTTCTTCCTGCCGGAAAATATGGAGCTTTCTTGTGACAAGCGACTTTCTTACTTAACGACAACTCCCTCTTTGTGTAAAGGTGAAGAAAACATGAAGGACTACCTGCTATACCTTATTTAAGAAGGTTCGGAACGAAAGAAGACGAAACCATGTTTAAGAATTTCAGGATCAATTAATGATTACGCAGTAATAATTTGGCGAGTTAAAAATTATTAAGGCTATATTATATATGGGTTGTGTTTATATGAAATATTTATGCTTGAATGATTATGAATTTTCTAATTTGGCGCAGCTATGGGATGATGTTGGGGCGTTTGTGCGATTGTTTTTTACTTATGTTTGGGTGATTTTTGCCAGTGTTATGGGACTGATTTTACAAGATTTTTAGATTATTGTTTGGCTATTTTTACAGGATTTTTGGATTTTTTTTTGCAGCATTTTGAGGCTGTTTCTACAAATTTTTTGGGATATTTTTTGCAAGCATTTTGGGGCTGTAATTTAGAGGATTTTTGGGACTAATTTTGTAAAATTTTTAGAGAGTTTTTATGGCGAATTGAAGACTATTTTGGTAGTGATTTGGAAATTATTGTAGGATTGATTAAAGAGTTGTTTTGGAGGACAATTTGTGCTGGTTGATGATTATGGTTAGAATTTTTTTTGTTGAAAATTGATGGCTGGAATCTTACCTTTCCTTAGTACTTTTAAAAGATTCCAATCAAATAGGAGATCCACTCTACAGGAGAGTTCCAGCCTCTTTCTTGCTCAGTGACAGCCCTTCCCTGTAGGAAAATGTGGAGGAGCAACGTATGGGAGCTCCCCTCCACGTGACAGTTTCCTGGCAGCTTTCTTCGTCATGATAGTAATTTTGTTGTTTATAACAACCTACTTTTCCAGCACAAAAACATGGAGTCTTCTCGTGACAGCGACTTTCTTACTTAGGACAATCCCCTCTTCGTGCAAAGGTGAAAAAGACGTGAAAAACTATTTGCTATGCCCTATTTTAAAAGATCAGAGCAAAGAAGGCGAAAACTATATTTAAGGACTTCAGAATCAATTAATGACTACACAGTAATAATTTGGTAGGTTAAAAATTATTAATACTATGTTATGTATGGGTTGTGTTTATATGAAATATTTATATTTGAATGGTTATGGATTTTCTAATTTGGGGCTGCTATAGGATGATGTTCGGGGCATTTGTGGGGTTATTTTTGGCTAATATTTGGGTGATTTTTGCCGTTGTTATGGGGCTGATTTTGCAAGATTTTTAGATTATTTTTGGACTATTTTTACAGGATTTTTGAATTTTTTTTACAATATTTTAAGGCTGTTTTTATAAATTTTTTAGGATGTTTTTAGTAGCATTTTGGGGCTGTATTTAGAGAATTTTTGGGACTTGATTTTATAAAATTTATGGTGAGTTTTTTATGGCGAATTGAAAGCTATTTTGATAGTGATTTGGAGAATGTTATAGAATTGATTGAAGAGTTATTTTGGATGAAAATTTGTCCCGATTGATGATTGTGGATAGGAATTTTTTTTTATTGAAAATAGAGGCTGAAATCTTACTCTTTCTTAATACTTTTAAAAAATTCTCAATCAAATAGGAGATCCACTATAGACAAGAGTTCCAGCCTCTTTCTTGCTTATTATAACCCTTCCTCGTAGGAAAATGTGGACGAGCAACGATATGAGAAATTCTCCTCCATGTGATAGTTCCGGCAACTCTTTTCAGTCGTGATAGTAGTTTTGTTACTTATGACAACCCCCTCTTCCTAGTTGAAAAACATGGAGTCTTCTCGTGATAGCGACTTTCTTACGAACGACATCTCCTTCTTCGTGTAGAGATGAAGAAGACATGAAGGATTAACTGTTATACTTTATTTAAGAAGGTCGGAACGAAGAAAGCGAAACCATACTTAAGAACTTCAGTGTCAATTAATGATTACACGGTAACAATTTGGCGGGTTAAAAATTATTAAGGTTATATTATGTATGGGTTGTATTTATGTGAAATATTTATGCTTGAATGGTTATGAGTTTTCTAATTTGGGGCTGCTACAGGATAATGTTGGGGCGTTTGTGCGGTAATTTTTGGCTTATATTTGGGTGATTTTTGCTGGTGTTATGGGGTTGACTTTGCAGGATTTTTAGATTATTTTTGGGCTATTTTTACAGGATTTTTGAGTTTTTTGCAGTATTTTGAGACTGTTTTTACAAATGTTTTGGATGTATTTTTTAGCATTTTAGGACTGTATTTACAAGATTTTTGGGACTGATTTTGTAAAATTTTTGGAGAGTTTTTGATGGCGAATTGAAGACTATTTTGATAGTGATTTGGAAAATATTATGAGGTTTGGCCGTCTTCTCCTCTTCGAGATCTAAGTAAGGTGATTTTCGGACCTTTAATTTCAAGAACTTTAAAAGATCGAGGAGTGGGTTTAGTGAAAATAGGGGAATGGGGTTGTAAAATATAACTATGTTTTTAGCCAAGGTTTATTGGAGAATGAGTTTGGCCGGTGGTAATCGTTGGCCGGTTCAGTTCTGAAAAAATTGGTCATTTGAGTCTTCTAAGAATGGTTGTAGTTTAGAATAATTTTATTTCAACTTGTCTAGGCATCTTTTATCTTTTGTTTGTGGTGTTTTATCTTTTGTTTGCGGCGTTTGATTGATTCTGGAGTTTGTATAGGAGAATGTATTACTGAACTTCTAAATTCTAATCAATTTGTCCTGTAGGAGAGCTAATTCTCCTTGTTTAGTTTACTTTTTGATTGATATGCTTGTACTTTATGTTTTTTACTTTGAGCCAACTCAATAACAAATTGGCAGGATCCAATTGGTTGATTGCTTGGTTAATTGAAAAATGGGGTTGGTCGGTTCGATTATGAAAAAATTAGTCATTTGAGTCTTCTAAGAATAGTCTGTAATTTAGAGTAGTTTTATTTCAACTTGTCCAGGCATCTTTTATCTTTTGTTTGCGGCTGTTTTATCTTTCGTTTGCGGCGTTTGATTGATTCTGGAGTTTGTATAGGAGAATGTATTACTGAACTTCTAAATTCTAATCAATTTGTCTTGTGGGAGAGCCGATTCTCCTTGTTTAGTTTACTTTCTGATTGATCTGCTATACCTTATGTTTTTGCTTTGAGTCAACTCAATAACAAATTGGCAGGATTCAATTGATTGATTGCTTGGTTTTGTGCTATAGAGGTTGTAACTTTGTGATATATGTTCTGTATTATTTTTATTTGTAGATGGATGATGAGCATTCTTTTCCCATTGTTCGAACGTTGGACCATATTGATATGCTTAACGGTTGGCAAGTGGATGACAGAGTGAAACAATCAGTGCAAACTATCAGCCTTTATAGATTTGCTTCAAGTATTTGTTCCATAAAATTAGATTCAAATCTTGTGTCTTTTATGCTGAATTCTTATGATGCAAATGATTTCTCTTTTCATATAGGAGGACATAGTTTGTATTTAGGATTGGGGGACATCTTTCATATGACTGGACTTCTTATTAATGGAGAAGATGTCATTGCAAATGGTTTAGAGATGGCTGGTGTATGTAGGGATTTGTTAGGTATTATTCCAGCTGATGGAACACAATATTTTACCTTGAAGGAATTAAAACAACATTTTGAGCGTGTACAGGACTCCTGTAGCATTGATAGATATGTTAGGGGTTATTTATTGTTTGTTTTAGGTTGTGTTGTGGATGGCCTATTTGCCAAGATTGAAGGTTCCATGTATGTTTGCTAGACTTTTTTGTGATATATCTAGAGTTGATAGTTTTGCCTGGGGATCAGCCATGTTGGCACATCTCTATCATTGTATACGTTCACTAAAAACCAAGGATAGGAAATACTTCTCAGGTAGCAGCTTAGTAATTTAGGTATCATAGAAATATTTTACATTTTTTGTTTATAATTTTTTAGTGTTGACTTTTTTTTTTAAAATCATAATATCTTTTCTTTAATATAGATTTTTGCTTTGGTGTGAAATTTTTGGAGTGTTTTTTATGACGAATTGAAGGCTATTTTGGTAGTGATTTGGAGAATGTTATATGACTGATTGAAGAGTTATTTGGATGACAATTTGTGCCGGTTGATGATTGTGGTTAGAATTTTTTTTTGTTAAAAATAGAGATTGGAATCTTACCCTTCCTTAGTACTTTTAAAAGATTCTCAATCAAATAGGAGATCCACTCTACACTGAGAGTTTCAGCCTCTTTCTTGCTCATGATAGCCCTTCCTCGCAGAAAAACAGTGGAAGGAGCAACGATATGGGAGCTCTCCACCACGTGATAGTTTCGGCAGCTCTCTTCGTCATGATTGTAGTTTTGTTGCTTCTGACAACCCCCTCTTCCTGTCGAAAAATATGGAATTCTTCTCGTGACAGCGACTTTGTTACTAACGACAACCTCCTCTTCGTGTAGAGGTGAAGAAGACACGATGGACTAGCTGCTATACCTTATTTAAGAAGGTCGGAACAAAGAAGACGAAACAATATTTAAGAACTTTAGGATCAATTAATGATTACACAGTAATAATTTGGCGGGTTAAAAATTATTAAGACTACATTATTTATGGGTTGTGTTTATATGAAATATTTATGCTTGAATGGTTATGGGTTTTCTAATTTAGGGGCTGCTATGGGATGATGTTGGGGCATTTGTGCTGTTATTTTTGGCTTATATTTGGATGATTTTTGCTGGTATTATGAGGCTGATTTTGCAGGATTTTTAGATTATTTTTGTGCTATTTTTATAGAATTTTTGGGTTTTTTTTTTTTGCAATATTTTAAGGCTGTTTTTACAAATTTTTAGGGATGTTTTTTACAATATTTATAGAATTTTTGGGACTGATTTTGTAAATTTTTTGAGAGTTTTTTATGGTGAATTGAAGGCTATTTTGGTAGTGATTTGAAGAATGTTATGGGTTTGGCCGTCTTCTCCCTTTCGAGATCTAAGTAAGGTGATTTTCGGACCTTTAATTTCAGAAACTTTGGAAGATTGAGGAGTGGGTTTAGTGAAAATAGGGGAATGGAATTGTAAAATATAACTATATTTTTAGCCAAAGTTAATTGGAGAATGGGTTTGGCCAGGTGGTAATCGTTGGCCGGTTCGATTATGAAAATATTGGTCATTTGAGTCCTCTAAGAATGTCTGTAGTTTAGAGCAATTTTATTTCAACTTGTCCAAGGCATCTTTTATCTTTTGTTTGCGGTGTTTTATCTTTCGTTTGCGGCGTTTGATTGATTTTGGAGTTTGTATAGGAAAATGTATTACTGAACTTCTAAATTCTAATCAATTTGTCTTGTGGGAGAGCCGATTCTCCTTGTTTAGTTTACTTTTTGATTGATTTACTGTACCTTATGTTTTTGTTTTGAGCCAACTCAATAACAAATTGGCAGGACCCAATTGGTTGATTGCTTTGTTATGGCACAGGTTAAGCTCATTGTACTTCTAGGTCCGGTAGTTTCTTTACACATTGCATTGTATGCGAACTTCTGATAAAAACCTACTAAGATTCTTTTGAAAACTCAAATCAAGGAGAAACATTTTAGTCAAGCATATCAACCTCCTGTTTATGTTTAGGTCTCATTCAAAATTATAGATTTCTCTTCGCCTTGTTGTTTAAAAATTAATAGTTGATGGCACTAATGAATTGTTCATCAAATTACGAGCAGGTTACTGTAGAGATACCATATACACTTGTTCAAACGTCATATTTTACACTGGTAGTGTATTCTATGGTGGGCTTCGAATGGACAGCACCAAAATTTTTATGGTTCTACTTTGTAAACTTCTCATCTTTTCTTTACTTCACATACTATGGAATGATGACAGTTGCCATCACACCAAACCATCAATTTACATGAGTCTTTGCAGCAACTTTTTATGCACTTTTCAATCTTTTCTCAGGATTCTTTATCCCAGAACCAGTAAGTTTTCAGTTCAGAATTTAGCAGTCTTTAGAATATTTTAAGTGAAGCCAACCACATTTTGATTTCTTGTTGCTCAAAATTCCAGAGAATTCCAAAGTGGTGGATATGGTACTACTGGATTTGCCCGTTGGCTTGGACTGTCTATGGATTAATCGTTTCACAATATGGTGATGATGTTGAGGATACAGTTAAAGTCAATGGGATGCCCACTCATCTAAGAATCAAAGACTACATCAAGGATCACTTTGGATATCAACCTAGACTTCATGGGGCCTGTGGCTATAATATTGATTAGTTTCAATGTCTTCTTCGCATTCATGTATTCTTACTGTATTAAACATTGAATTTCCAAAAGAGATAGAATAGCAAGTGTATTCTAGGTGAATTATGTACCACAAACATCAAATTGATTTAATTGAAAGTAGGAAATAAATAACAGGAAAAAGGAAAATGAATGTGTACCTCAGGTTGATCTCATAAGGGCTTCCAGTCACAGGTTAAAAAAAAAAAAAACTGAAGCTAAAAGCTCAGTTGGAATGAGTTCAATTGACAATGCTACTGAGATGACAAGGCTGCCTATCCAGCCGTTGGGTCTTGGATATTGGGGCAGAAGTTGTGCCATCTGTGATTCTTTTGCCCATGATTTAAGACGGGTTGGGCTTTTGAGAGGAGGGGGAAGGTAAATTAGTTAGAAGTGGCTGTGAACCATGTTAACTGGTCTGAAACGCCACTTAGCCCATGGAGCAGGCAAATTGGCCTGAAACAGTCGCTTCTAGTTAATTTTGAATTATTCGCCAATTTGAGTAATTTTTAATTTAAATGGCCGTCATCGCTGAAAATATTGAGACTCTATTAAAATCTTTAAAATCTAAAATTAAAAGAAAAGGTAAATATTGAGATTCTACTAAAATCAAGAAAATAAAGTTAAAATGGTACTCTTTTTTTTTTTTGGTTGGTCTTGGGGGTGAGGATTGGCGGTGCAGGTTTCGGTGGATGGATCATTTGCAGATCGTTGGTAGAATTGGGTACGGCCCCAACACAACCCACCGAAGCCCCAACAACCAAAGACCTCCCATGGGAGGGCCCAATAACATTTAGCATGGAAGCCCTCTTTACATATTTATACCCGCATGCTGCGTCGCGGCCAGCCCGATGTAGCCTTTGGATCCATTAAATAATATAAATATGGAGATGTGGGCCAATTGGCATGATTAATACAAGCGTATTCCGACTTTGCCAATCCGTCACTGCCGTTCACCGCTGTGAGCGACGTCGTTTAAAGGCACACCTAACACCCCCTTATGCTCCGTTAGAAAAGTACAGGGAAGCCGGTGCCGGTGCAAACAAATAAAAACGGTTCGCTTTTTTCGTTTCTTTTTATCAATAAATGAATAGATGAATTTTTACTTGCCAAGCTCTGGTAGGATTTGACAGCACAATTTCTTGCAAACGTACAATTTATGTGTAAAAATATGCATGTATGACAATGCATCATCGAACTATGGAGTCTTTCTTTTATATTTTTAGGCCAATTATTGAGTCCTAATTTCACGTCACAGACATGGGTAGTCTACAATATTGATTTGATATGTTCCTTGGTAACAATTATATTTAATCCATTATCAATGAAAATATATGAATATAATAATGACAACCAAATATAGTCACAAAGAACTAAAACCAACATGTAACACTCATGAATAGTTCATAAAGAAAATGACAAATTAAATACATAAATAACAGCGACTCTTTTACATTTGAAAGCTCCCCTTCCAATTAATAATAGCAAAAAATTCTAACCCAAGACATGGAGATTGAGATAATGGATATATTCTTGGTCACCAGCCATACGAACAATTTTACCTTTGCGTTTTTGTAATATATTTGCCTGTTAGGGATTCAGAAAGTCATAGATCTCAACTAAAAGATATTGGTGGTTTCAAAAATTTTCAACAATTTTGACCTTTGTGCTGATCTTTCTTTTCACGTCCATTGCCAACCTTTCATCTTTCCTGATGGAGTCCTCGAGTGGGTCTGCATTCTTTGACCTCATGTTGTGGTACAGGTTCAAGAAATTCAGTATACTAATATCTATGGTTAAACTTAGAGAATATTTTTTAATTAAGTGTCTAATGACTTATATCCTAAAAAAAATATTTTCCTATTAATCTTCTTTTCTATTTGTTTAGCGTTTATATCATTTTATACCTCAAAATTGCAAAACTTTATCTACTAACGAGAGTCTAATTTTTGTACTACTTATACATGTAAGTTTTACTCCTGCCCTTTCAAAAAAAAAAAAGGTATAGTCGTCCTCGTACGTATATGCGACAAAACATACCGATTGCCTAAATGCTAATAATTGATGCCCTTCATTGCAGAGCTTGGAAATATACGCAATGGTGACTCAAGAATGATAATGGAATCCACTAACTAGACTGGTGGGTGGGTCTACCTAGTTCCCTGAAATTTTATAAGGGACTTCCAGAATTGCATATTTCTCTATCAACCATTGATTCGGTTACACCTTTGCCATCATTTGACAACAGAAAAAAGAGCAGGATGACTTGATCTTTACAAAAATTTGACAAATTAATTAGATATTGGAAGGACCAAAATAGAAATTCACTGAAATTTTGAGATCCTCATCACATTGACAAGTGCCAAATTTCCCTTTCTGCAAGAATTGGAATCTGTGAAAGAATTGAACTTGATTAAAAAAAAAAAGAAAAGAAATTGAGGTAGAGGATCTAATGTGCACAGATGGACGTGATAACAGCAAAACATCACCAGATGTGTTAAGTGTTAATTTGATTATGGTAACAAATATATATCTTTTGGCACATACGAACTGGGCATCATCATCTAGGAATTTGTATGCAATTAATAAAGGTCGAGTTAGTGCTGGTTTAGTTGATCCATTTCCATACCTTAGAATATAATACGAGAAAAAGGGGCCTATGTATTAACTCCTTTATGGCTTATTTCAACGAGGAAGACTCAGGTGGTAGATGTTGTACACCTTGTTTACCAAAGTGGCCTGTGTGTCAAAAGTAACAAGTTTCATACCTACTAGGTAACAACATTAGTAGACAGGATAACGAAAGGGAATTGGTTTTTTTTTTTTTTTTTTTGAAGGGAAAGGGAATTGGTTTCATTCTCATCCTGAAAATAATGGAATTAAAAAAGGTGCATGAATTAGGTGAACAGCACACTAATCTCACTTAATTTAAAAGGCTTTGTGGTTCCCATGCTTATGAATCTGTTGCAAACGTCATGCATAACGAATTATTAGAGTGGTTTAGACCAAAAGATTTTTTTTTCCGACGTATTTACCTATAGTAAAAGAATCCTTACATTTATTATCCCTTAAATTACATATTATGACTACCAATTTTGGAACTAAGTTCCTCATTTCCAGCAATTGCGGCCTAAGAGTCTGATTTCCACACGTGATGAGAGTTTTCGAAGAAAGATAAGACAGTATGTCCGCTGGTTGGTGAAAAAGTATACAATACACCACGTGCATTGCCACGTGGTGTACTAGAACCAATAATTTATCGCCATGTGGCAATGGTGGGTCATACCTTGTATTATTTGGCGATGTGTGATTGGTTCTAGTGCACCACGTGGTACGCCACGTGGCGCGCGTGGTGCACGCAATACTCACTCCTGGTTGGTCCGTAAGTTTGGAGATCATTTTTGTGATGGAGAAATAAGAGTCCATGAAGCTATTCTTAGTTCCTATGTCAAAAAAGAAAAACTGTTGTTGTATTGACTTCTGTACTTCACAAATCTGAAAGCATTACATGTCTTTAGTTAAGTAAAAGATACAAGCGGAAAATTCAAAGTTCATCATTTACTGCATGAATTTTAGTACAAACTAGGCTTTCTTAAAGTCACTTCCTCTGTGTATTCAAGACGCTGAGAATTTTACTTCTAAAAATTTGAGATTCTATGGATTCCAAATTCAAGTAGGACTTTCCTTGCGACTTTAAGTTCCTATATTCTCTGCTGAAAATTGAATTTTCTGAATATCTTAATTTTAGTGAGTTGAAGTTCAACTAGTGATGCATACGATTCGTGCTAACATAATTATACTGTTGTCTATACTAGAAAAAATTAAGTAATTTTGTAATTTCCAAATCAAAACAGAAAAAAGGTGCATTTCGTCTCTTAATTAATGCACATGCCTAACAAGAATATAGAAAACTGAATGAGGCTCATAGCTAGTGAGTTGTATTTCAGTACTACGTATAAGAAGAAAAGTGCTTGATTTTAAGGGGGAAAAAAAGAAAAAAGAAAACAGAGTTTGAAACGCAAGCCATTGCTGTGCATGCAATGGATTGATAATTGGCTAGCTACTCATGGAGGGGGGTGATAAATTCTTTCTTTACAATGAGTAGTTAACGGTCGATATTATTTAGTGTAATGTATTTATTCATGTCCGTTTCTGTTTTTCTTCTCCGAATGCTACATGTACCTAACAGATGTTTCTTCCACTGTCAGGAAAAACACACTTGTATGGTAAACATAGTAATCCTATATTTCAACATAGTTAAGTCAATGGGATTTAGTTATTATAATGATCTGAGAACTTATTAAAGACAAAAAATCCTTTGATTATGGCTTCCTCCTTATCGATTAAAAATATGCAAGTTGGATAGGGAGAGAGAACAGTATTAAAAAAAATGCTAAAATACATTGATATAAAGGGGCTGTTAATTATACTTTAAGGTTTGCTCCGGCATTCCATTCACAATGGAGGTACGTAGCATAGAAATCAAGGTTCCTGCCTTAAAGAAAATATTCAAAGGTCCGGCTTTCTTTATAAATAAGACATGAATTCTAAATTCTGCAATTAATCCGTCCTGTTAGCAACAACTTTCAAAGAATATATATTTTTTATCGTACTTGAATACTAATACTTGTGTAGTAATGAATGTGTAAAAGCATATTTTCTCCATGCCACTGACAATGCCAAAATAGAGTTCTTAGAAGACAAATATAACCAGTTGTAGAAATGATCCAAAGAGCAAGTGGCTCATAGTGGAATCAACGTTTTTTATTTAATAAAAGTTGGTTTTCTTAAAGGTCATATAGAACTGCTCATAGTATTGTATTGTTATATGTACTCAAATAATCAGACTATAATCTACAGCTCTTTAAGTATCTATCTGACTTATGCTCTTCACAAATCAAATGAGAAGAAAAGTGGAGCATTGCTTCATCATGCAATACTAAAGTTAGGAAAATAACACTGTCAAAGTTTTTAGTTACAGACAAATCTTGACCAGTCAAAAGTTATCATCAATTACAAACTCTAATTCTTATTCTACTTGTAACCTAAAATACTGGTTTCTTAGGTAAATATCACATTTTTTTATTATTGCAACATAGACCCTAGGGAAAAAAAAAACTTTTGCTGACTTCATTACTAGAATTTATATTTACTTTGAAATTAGGATATAGGATTTAGGGTTCAAGATTCAGAGTATAGGGTTTATGCTTTTAGAATTTAGGGTTTTAATTAATAATGGTTTTCTTTTTGTTAAGGAAAATTACGGTTAATTTTTTTATTTATTAAAAATAATTTTATAATTTTTAGCAAGTTAGGATAATATAAGATTCTTTTAAAATTAAATTAATTTAGTATTAATTAGAAAAATACTTTTTTAATAAGTTACAATAATATAGGACGTTTTTGAAATTAGGTTATATTAGTATTAATCTAAAAGTAACATATTACGTTAAGGTGCCTGTCATACTAAATATCACATGCCTTTAACGCTACTATTGTTTATAAAGTTAATTATGCAAAACCCAAATAATAAAAAAAAAAAGAATTCATCAAGTTATGGAACAATCAACGATACTCCCCAACTTCAATTGATTTACACGCCATTTGCTAAATAAACACGTTTTTAAACTGTGAACAGGCAAGAATATTCTTCTAAATTCTGCTACAATGAGGAGGAAAAGTATTATTTATGCACAGATGGGGAACACATCTCGTGGAATTGAAGGAGAAAGATGTAACGGACACCAACCCAACAAATCATTGAGGTGAAGCCCTCTGGCCTAACTAGACTGTCTGACATATTAGTTGCCAGTCAACGAGCTGTCACACTTTTCTTTATTGAGGGCGGAAATGATATGTTATGATCGTCGGTCGAAAGAACCAGTAACGCTAACTTTCTCTAAAGAAATCAGATTAATCTACACTTAACAATGTGAGTGAATGTTAGCTTCCCTTTGAATAAGGATATGATACTGATTAGAATATGAAAAAAAAAACTCTAAATTATATTCGAAAATTTGATTGTGATCTTAATTTATATATCGTTTTTAACTTTGGTCATCAAAAATCCAAATTAGATTTTATATAGTCTTTAATAAGTAAACAACCAAATTGAGTCCCGTAAGCTGAGCTCTCCCGACTCCATCCGACGCTTTTAAAATGGTTAATTTGGGACAATTATCACTCAATTCAGGTAACTAAGTGTGAGGCTATTCATTTTCAATTCTTTTATTCCTAAGACAAGATGTGTACTCCGGTTACAAATTTGAGAAACCAGATACTACCAGGCATGTAAAAAAATATAGGGTTTAATCGCTAAAATATTGCATGGTTGTCTATTTGTATATAAAGATTATATGCATAGAAATGAAGTAATTGTACTGCTCTAGCTAGCTAATAGTATTGAGTTTAGCTGGGATGGTGATTGGCGGCTGTCGGACTCTTTCTCCCGCCCGACTACCTAGACTTTCCTTCCTCTTCCTTCTCAACAACCTTCAATCAGAATTCATTCCCCCATTAATTGGAGCGAAATTCAATTCCAAAAAGGATTTAATTTTAGTCAAGATTCAATGCCAATATAGAAAGACATGTTCCTAAACAAAATCAATGTGGGACCACGTTTAAAAGCTTCCGTAACAAATAAAAGAAATGCTATATGAATTTGTAATTTGTAAGCCATTAAAAGGAAGCAGGAGACATTAAAATTATACAGGGTCTTTTGTAATTGGATGTATACCTTTGTATATGGTTTACGTTGTTTTTTTTTTTTTTTTCCCTGCGTCTATTCATTTTGAACAAGCAGCGAAAAGTAACCCCGCTTTCACCATCCAATCGGAAAGCCATGATATATTCGATACTCGGTGGGACTTTCCTAAAAACATTTTAGGAAACAAATAAGAATCCTGTAATGTTAGAAATTTAAGGAAGTGATGGTGCAAAATATTCTGACCACATAAGGAAAATGCTGTCAGGAGCTAACAAAATTTTCTGGTTAAATCACCACGATCCTTACAGATAATGCTTCCTTGTTCTCACGAACATCGTCCCAAGGGAATACAACATTTTCTTGATTCATACTCATATACACTTCGTATTTTTATCCCTTCGAAGATGTTGTACAGATTACATATGTATCCACCAATATTTGCTCAACAGAATGCAGTTTCCAAAAGTAACTCTACAAAAGTGGTGCTCCTGAAAAATTGATTTAATTGTGTCGAGAGCTGCATTTGAACACTTCCATTTTTTCTAGTAAACATGCATGTGAAGAGAGTTAGAATCATGTCCCATAACACGATGTAATTAGATAAAGCTAGACATTTTCCAAGAACGCGACATGAAGAATCCAGTCTACCGGGGAATTAGGTGGATAGAATTGTCCAACTTTTACTACTTAAACTTCAGGGATAATTTCACTTACTTCCCTTGAGGTTTGCCATAATTACACTCACATCCTCTCAAGTTTTGAAAATTATACTTACACCTCCTGTATTTATATTTTTCATAACAAAATAAGTCCATTTTGATAATGTAAACCAAAAACACCAATCAAACACCTTAAAATATGCTTAATTGCTTTTAAAAAAGATAATTAAATCTTAAAAATTAATTAATTAGTCATAAAAATGTCAAAAGTATTTATATGCTTACATCAAATTTTCAATCTCCACCAAATATTTCTTTTTCAAAACTCAATTATTTGACTAATCTAAATAAATTTACTTTATATGTTAAAATTTTACAAACAAATATATTAATAAGAAAGAGATGACCAATTTAAAAGCAATTAAGTATATTTTAAGGTGTTTGGTTAGTGTTTTTGGGTTATATTAACAAAATGGACTTGTTTTATTATAAAAATATAATCATAGGAGGTGTAAGTGTAATTTTCAAAACATGAAGGAAAATAGGTGTAATTATGACAAACTTCAGGGGAGGTATGTGAAATTATCCTAAACTTAAACTTAGTCCTTAAATCAACAACCCTTGTCCACGTCATGGACATCAATATGAGTTTTGGCTGATCATGTCTGAAGTCAATATGTGCCTCTACCAAACACACACAAATAAAAAAAAAAAACAGTTAATATAATTGGGACCCTCATGAAAAATCACGTAGAATAAATTTAATAAAATATCAAATATATTATTGTATGTTTTAAAATCTTCCAATGGATGAAATTTCCAGCCCTTGCTCTCCCACTTCGTCGTGTATAAATAATCACAAAATTTCTCCACAAACGAACTCAACCGAACCAGTTCTTTGGACAACTTTCATCTCTCTTCATCAAGTGAAGAGACTGACCTTTTCAAGAACTGGTTGGCGAGGATCAGCTTATACTTAACCACCATATCTAGACTCGGAAAATTTCAACTCTTCACCAACCATTTCCTTCACCACAATTGATATCTATTGCAGAAAAGAAATTAAATCATTGAGTTTTTCCTTCGTTAAGTTTCTGCCTCCATTGCCAAGATTTAATCATTTCCGTTTTCCAAATATCCGTGTAATTAGTTTTAAAAGTTCATCAAAAGGAAAATGGAGATAGAGAAAGCAAAAGTGGCTGCAGCTGCAAGAAGGCAAGCAAGCCGCAATGCAAGCCGAAACAGGAGCCTAAATGCAGCGCCGAGCAGGAGAGGTTGGAACGTGGAGGATGTTTTTGGGAGCCAGAGAAGTGGCCGAGCTGAGGATGATGAGGAGGCTTTAAGATGGGCTGCTCTAGAGAAGCTACCAACTTATGATAGACTGAGGAAGACTGTCATCAAATCTTTCATTGAAAACGATGAACAAGGCAACAAAATGGTGCACAAAGAAGTTGATGTCCGAAAGCTTGACATGAACGATCGTCAAGAATTCATTGACAGGCTCTTCAAGGTTGCTGAGGAAGATAATGAGAAATTCTTGAAAAAGCTTCGAAACAGAATTGACAAGTAAGTAGTTCTAGTTTTTTGTTTACTTCTTATTTTGAGCTTTTACTACAGTAATATAGGTGAACATTTAAGGTTTTCTTGACTTTTAGAACTTGCAAGAAATAGTTATGGACCAGATTTGTCCCTTCGTTCTGTTATTCTAGTCAAGAAGTATTTTGAAAGTATCCAAAGTATAATAAGAAATTTTAAATTTTAAATGACATTTAATTAAACATTCTCGCACCTAATCTTTTTACATTCAAGTTCTATTTTTCTTTCATCATTTCATAACAACCAAATATTTTCGCCAGCATTTTTGCTCGTCAAGAATTATTTTATTGCCTCGAAGGCTTTTTAATAAAATGTTTAAGTTGATCACTCTCTCTGATATTACGGTCAGTCAAATTGAGATAGAGCGGCTTTTGTCTTGTCTGAATATACCACATTCATCCTAGTCAGTTTAATGTGATAAAATGAAAAGAAAAACTTTAAAATAAGGTAAAAATTACTCATTTTGATGGACAAGTTCCCCGAAAACAAACAAAAAAAAAGGAGACTTTCTTAAAAGGTATATATGTACTTACACGTAGTCCTGTATTCTCTCATCTATCTCAAATATTAAGTTATGATCACTGAAAATAATCTCACTGTTTCAAAAGGTCGGCCATTACAGAATCCTAGATACGAAATCTTAGCGAGACAAATTAACCGTCTACTCAATCGTCAATTAAGTCACTTTCATCCAATAATTGGAAGAAGAAAACAACCAAAAAGATAAAAAGAACAGCGAGATACAATTATGCATTGTCAACAAGGAGATGAAAAATCACTAGTATTTTAATTAATTCCAGGTTCGGTGTTTCACTTTTATCTTTTTGGTCCCACTCAATTAAGACTTCAGTAATAGTCGTGGAATTGTTTTTGAAGTATTAATAATTTTTCTTGAAAAAATACAGAGTTGGGATATCTCTTCCAACAGTTGAGGTTAGGTTCGATCATTTAACCATTGAAGCTGAATGTTATATTGGGGATAGAGCTCTTCCTACGCTGCCAAATGCCATGAGGAACGTTGCCGAATCGTCACTGAGTTGTCTTGGCATCCCATTGGCTGAAAGGGCAAAAATAACCATACTGAAAGATGCTTCGGGGATTATAAAACCATCAAGGTAAGTCTATTGAAAACCAAACTTTGGCCCTTCTATTAATGAATTATTAATGACTTATATGTGTCGTTTTATCATGCATGTTGAAGCACCATCCATAAAACAAACATCAATAGCTTTTCCCATCACTAAATAATCTAATTAGTTTAACACGAAATTGTGATTTGAGCAATAAACGTTGCTAATTATTGTCATTAATTGCCTTTCTCACAGGATGACTCTTCTACTAGGACCTCCATCTTCTGGGAAAACAACCCTTTTGTTGGCTCTGGCTGGGAAATTGGACCCTAGCTTAAAGGTAGTCATAATTTCAAAAATTCATTGCCATACGAGCAAACCATCTTCCAAAAAATAAAAAGAAACAGTAAAATCAAACAAGTGATGAATTTGTTCAACAGGTGAAAGGAGATATTTCTTACAATGGGCATAGGCTAAATGAATTCGTGCCACAAAAGACATCAGCATATATTAGCCAAAACGATGTTCATGTTGGAGAAATGACAGTGAAAGAAACACTGGATTTCTCTGCAAGATGTCAAGGAGTCGGGTCGCGTTATGGTACTGAAACTGCGTTGTAATCTAATTCTTAATTTAGTGGTAAAATTTATCGAATATTTTGCACCTGGTATTAACTAATAATGCACGAAACTTAGAACTTTTGACGGAGCTCGCAAGGAGGGAAAGGGATGCTGGAATCTTTCCTGAGGCTGAAGTTGATCTTTTTATGAAGGTGAAGCCTAATACTTTAAAATCATAAAACATTTCCTTTTTGTTTCTTTGTGGTGATTATTCAGCATCAAAACAGTATTTGATTTTTTTTTTTTTTTTTGTTGTAATATATTTAGGCAACCGCCATGGAAGGTGTTGAAAACAGTTTGATAACCGACTACACTCTCAGGGTATGCTGAACAACCCACATTACTTCAATTCTACCTAATAATACATTTGCTGAAATTTCCTGAAGTTACAGCATGCAATTTGATTATTCCAAAAAAGAAAAAGTATGTCAGATCGAGAATGTGACTGGTGTGCCCTGCATTATCGACGTTATCTTGACTTTTTCCCTAGTTATTAGGTGGCATGAATATTCAAAAAAAAAAAAAAAGGTGGCATGATCTAGTCATCACCAACCACGTCTTGAGTTCCTTACGTCTGTCCAAATCTGTAACTTTCGATTTTGGGTCAAGCATCTCCGCTCACCAACCCTATTCACGCAATCCAAATTGGTGGTTCAGGCGTGATGTCGGTAAACGACATTTTTTGGTTATTAAAATAAAAATATAATAGGAAAGATTGAGCTCGACAATTTTTTCTAGTCAAGAAAACGAAAAGAACTAATTTGGTAACGTAAAGAATTCTTGTTTGGGAATATCAGATCATTAAGCTCTTAATGCAAGTAGCAGATTAAGCCCAACTCAATCTTGACATCAACTTCTTGCAAATTTGAAAATGCAGATATTGGGACTAGATGTTTGCAGAGATACTATAGTTGGAGATGAAATGCAGCGAGGAATCTCAGGGGGACAAAAGAAGCGTGTCACAACAGGTTAATCCTTCTTTCAAGATTAACTGGTGTATACTTTTTCGTCAGTTTTCAGTAATATTGGCGAAATTGCAAAAACTAAACATTGATCCAACACATTTATAAAGGAGCCTAAAAACAGATTGGATATGTACTTTGGTTTCTTAGTTGGCATATGTACATGTTGACCAAAAGCAAAGTTGAACTACCAAACCCCATAGTCACACGGAAGATTGACAAACTAGCCATATTTAAAACACTAGTTATCACATCAGCCAAAAGATAGTGAAACGCGTATCATAGACAATTTCCGAAAGCAACAATCAGTGTGACGACCAAGTCTCCCCACTTTAAGCTCAAGGGTGGAAAAACAGAGAGGCAAGAAAATCACGATTGGAGGAAAAGTGTATGCTAAACAATTAAATCCAACCTGCTACAAGAACATTCTAACCAACCACATTAAGGAGGCATGTAAGGGAGCATAACATCACATGAAGCTTGAAATATGATTTAAGCTTATCTGCTTTACGTCCTTTAGTAAATGTCTTACAATCCTGGTAGGCAACAAAAATGAAAATGAGACGGTGAGACTTCACATATTTATGTAACATCAGCCATTAGGTCTTTAAATTGAATGAAAAAATGAAAATACAAGGCTCGACTGTAGAAAGATCCAAAAAAATTCATATATTTTGTTTAAGCTTTACCATATGAGAGTTATGTACAGAACCATTGAGAATCAAGACATGTAGCCCGATAACAATATAGCTGAAACCACGTGATAACCAACAGTATGAATTTTGTCTAAATGGTTTAAACTTTAGAGGATCATCCACTAAAGGACATGAATTGGGGGATAATCGGCGCTAAAATAGCATAAAAATGATTCAGACCAAATTGGAAAATAGTTCCTCAACAATGTAGGGAAACACTTACGAACAAGATTTGTAATTTGACCGGAAAGGTTTCAATGCAGAGCTAAAAAGCCTCATTTCTCTTTTTCATTGTTCTAAGCTTCGTTAGAAGTAATTGGCATTTTGCTAAGCCATAGAAATAGTCTAATTATTCTATGTTCTTGCCTATCTTAAACAGGAGAGATGATTGTTGGGCCAACCAAGACACTTTTTATGGATGAGATATCAACAGGCCTAGACAGTTCTACAACATTTCAAATAGTGAAATGCTTACAACAGATTGTGCACTTGACAGAGGCTACCGTTCTAATGTCCCTCCTCCAGCCTGCTCCAGAGACTTATGACCTATTTGATGATATCATTCTCTTGTCAGAAGGCCAAATTGTCTATCAGGGTCCAAGAGAGCATGTTCTTGAATTTTTTGAGAGCTGCGGGTTTAGATGTCCAGAGAGAAAGGGAACTGCTGATTTCCTGCAAGAGGTAGTTATGAATGATGCGATCAATGATATCCGTAGTTCATTTAGATGGTTAAAATGAGTCAATAATTAAACAAAATTTAATAGCATTGCACATAACCAGGTTATACTCAATATATATCTTTTACCTTGCTAATTAAAGGTTACATCAAGAAAGGACCAGGAGCAGTATTGGGCTGATCGAAGCAAGCCGTATAGGTATATATCGGTTGCTGAATTTGCAAAAAGATTCAAACGCTTCCATGTGGGCCTGCGGATAGAGAATGAGCTCTCAGTCCCTTATGACAAGGCACGGAGTCACAAAGCAGCTTTAGTGTTCAAAAAGTATTCAGTCCCAATGAGAGAGCTTCTCAAAGCAAATTTTGATAAGGAGTGGCTTCTAATCAAGAGAAATTCTTTTGTCTATGTTTTCAAGACTGTCCAAATCATAATTGTGGCACTCATTGCATCAACAGTGTTTTTAAGGACTAAAATGCACACCAGAAATGAAGATGATGGCGCACTCTATGTCGGTGCATTGTTGTTTGGCTTGATAATCAATACGTTCAATGGTTTTTCTGAACTCTCACTTACCATACAGAGACTTCCTGTCTTTTACAAGCAAAGGGATCTTCTCTTCCATCCACCTTGGGCTTTTACCCTGCCAACTTTCCTGCTAAGGATACCGATATCCGTCTTTGAGTCTATTGTGTGGATGGTTGTTACGTACTACACTATGGGTTTTGCCCCTGAAGCTAGCAGGTAACTTATGCAAATTTTAAGATTAGAATTCAATACAAGGGTTATCAACCAAAAGGACAGGTTTTCTTACTTAAGCTGGGGTTAAGAATTAACCATTTGGTGTTTTCTCCATTTCCAGGTTTTTCAAGCTGCTATTGTTAGTGTTTCTGATCCAGCAGATGGCTGCCGGATTATTTCGGCTAATTGCAGCAACATGCAGAACAATGATAATTGCAAATACTGGAGGGACTCTAGCTCTTCTCCTTGTTTTTCTTTTGGGTGGTTTCATTCTTCCTAAAGGTTAGTATAAAATGGATAGTAATTCACATATACATAGAGGAAAAGCAATATGGCAAATATAGGTTAAGAATATATATCATCTGTTAACGAAGTAATAATGACTATATAACAATAAGAATTGACTCACTCTTTATAGTTATCAAGATGAGCTTGTAGACTTCATATTTCTCCTCAAACATTGCGTCCTACATTTCCATAAGAAGCAACTCCATAAATATTCAATTACAAAAATGATGATTTAAAATATAATATATTAGCAAATACTGTTATTATTTGTCCATTAACCTTGTTCACAGCATGAATTTATAATTTATGTGTTTGTTTGCTTTCCAACAGGTCAAATTCCAGATTGGTGGGGGTGGGGATACTGGATTTCACCTCTAACTTATGGTTTCAATGCGATGACTGTAAACGAAATGTTTGCTCCAAGGTGGATGAACAAATTGGTATGACTACTAAAATAGATCCTCTTATTTTAATTTCAATTTTTGATGAGTCAGATGGCAGACGAAGCACGCAGTTAAATTAAACACACTACAGAAAAAAAATTAGAAGAGTTACTCTATAAATTTTCATTGTAAAAACATAATGTTTATATCTTTACAGGCTTCCGACAATGCAACAATATTAGGACTGCAAGTATTGAAGAACTTCGATGTCTTCCCTCAAAGAAATTGGTTTTGGATTGGTGCAGCAGCCCTCTTGGGTTTTATATTACTTTTCAACATCCTTTTCACTTTTGCCCTCATGTACTTTAACCGTAAGAATTCTGGCATACACTATAAATATAACTATAAATATAAAGTACAGACATGCAGTCATAATTATAATTAATCTTATGCCTTCTATTCAACACCAACAGCTCTTGGAAAACCACAAGCTATAATCTCTAAAGAGCAGGCAAGAGAGATGGAAGATGATCAACAAGAAGCAAAGGGAGAACCAAGACTAAAAACAACCAAGTCAAAGAAAGGTTTGCTTACTCTATCCTTTTCTTTTGTCAATAATCAATAAATTTGAGAAATCAAAACTGCACTCACCTATATATAATGCTTTCAGGAGAAATAGCTATCCAGCCACTGAGCACCCATTTGAATAGAAAGTTGAGCAGTAGAAAAGAAGATGCAAGTCTTGAGGCTGCAAGTGGTATTGCACCTAAGAGAGGAATGGTTCTACCATTCACCCCACTTGCCATGTCATTTGATGACGTTAATTATTTTGTGGACATGCCTCCTGTAAGGATCAAATCTGTCTATAATTCCTAATATAACATTCGATAAGCTTAACTTGAAGCAGTTGCCCTGTATGAGATTACTCATTGCATTTTATTAACAGGAAATGAGAGACCAAGGAGTCACGGAGGACAAGCTCCAATTACTTCGTGGTGTAACTGGGGCATTTAGGCCAGGAGTTTTAACTGCACTAATGGGAGTCAGTGGAGCAGGAAAGACAACCCTGATGGATGTTCTAGCTGGACGCAAAACAGGTGGTTACATCGAAGGTGACATAAGAATATCTGGATTCCCAAAGAAACAAGAAACATTTGCTAGAGTTTCCGGTTATTGTGAACAAACTGACATCCACTCACCTCAAGTAACTGTCCATGAATCTTTGATTTATTCCGCTTTCCTTCGACTGCCTAAAGAAGTCAGCAAGGAGGAAAAGATGGTTAGTAGCAGTTATTATGAATTAATTTATCTAAAATTTGACGAATCTAACTTGAAAAAAAATATCTACTAAACAACTTATGCATTGTACTGTCTCCAGATTTTTGTCAATGAAGTAATGGAGTTGGTTGAACTAGACAACCTAAAGGACGCAATTGTGGGGCTCCCAGGAATAAGTGGTTTGTCAACAGAGCAGAGAAAGAGATTGACCATAGCAGTCGAACTTGTTGCCAATCCCTCGATCATATTTATGGATGAACCAACTTCAGGCCTTGATGCAAGAGCAGCAGCCATTGTTATGAGGACAGTGAGAAATACAGTGGACACTGGAAGAACTGTTGTTTGCACTATTCATCAACCTAGCATTGATATTTTTGAAGCATTTGATGAGGTAGATTAATCAAGACTATGTTTAGCTCTTTCCTGTCAGTATTCAACCTCCTCCTTCTGCTTGCTCTCTCCCTCTAATGTGTTCTTTTATTCTATGCAATAGCTCCTCTTGATGAAAAGAGGAGGGCAAGTGATTTATGCAGGCCCACTAGGACGGCATTCGCCGAAAATCGTGGAATACTTTGAGGTATTTCATATTTCTAAACTGTTATCTACTTTTAATAGAAGGACAAAAAAATGAGGAATCCTCCATCTAATGCAGGCAATTTCTGGAGTCCCAAAAATTAAAGAGAAGTATAATCTAGCAACATGGATGCTAGAAGTAAGCTCAGTTGCGACAGAAGTTAGACTCGGAATTGACTTCGCTGAACATTACAAATCATCGTCATTACATCAGTAAGTAAATAGAGTAAATAACCAAGGATTTAGCAAAAAACAGGACTATATCTCATCAGTATAACTATTTATGAACAGACGAAATAAGGCTCTAGTTAAAGAGTTGAGCACATCTCCACCGGGAGCAAAAGACCTCGATTTCCCTACAGAATATTCTCAATCCACATTTGGCCAATTCAAATCCTGCCTGTGGAAGCAGTGGATGACTTACTGGAGGAGTCCAGATTATAATCTTGTCAGATACTTCTACAGCTTAGCTGCAGCACTCATGGTTGGAACAATTTTTTGGAGGGTTGGAACTAAAAGGTCTGCTATGAATTCACCGCTAAAGCCTAATTTTTCTTCTTATATCTCCATTTTAATAAATGCAAAGAGAGGGCTCAAGTTTCATATGCTGATTCCTCCTCTCAATATTTCTATGGTCCAGAGGTAGCAGTGGTGATGTTATCACTATCGTTGGGGCTATGTATGGTGCTGTACTTTTTGTTGGGATCAACAATTGTTCAACTGTACAGCCAATTGTTGCCATAGAGAGAACTGTGTTTTATCGAGAAAAAGCCGCTGGAATGTACTCTGCATTACCATATGCCATGGCACAGGTAAGGCTCATCTCAACCGTTTAGAAGAACAGATGTTATACGTCATACATATTTCATTTTCTAGAACTTTGAAGTAAGCTTATAAAATTTTTCTACCAATTCTCTTTCTCTTCAACTTCAAGAATAGTGTCATGATAGAACAGTTTATTGAACTCCGGCAAATAAACTAGCAGCGTACACCTAGATCTAATTTACAACAAAATAAGATTCCTGTCCACTGTGTTATCCATATCTAGTTGTCAACAAAGACTAATAAACATTTTAACTTACAAACAGGTGATTGCAGAAGTGCCATATATACTTGTTCAAACTTCGTACTATACACTTATTGTGTATGCCATGGTGGGTTTCGAATGGACGGTAGCAAAATTTTTCTGGTTCTATTTTGTGAATTTCTTTTCCTTTCTCTACTTCACCTACTATGGAATGATGACGGTTGCCATCACACCAAACCACCAAGTGGCAGCCATCTTTGCAGCAGCATTTTATGCACTTTTCAATCTTTTCTCTGGATTCTTTATCCCAAAACCAGTAAGTTAGTTAGTCAACTAAAGTCATTTAACTGTCTTCAAAGTTATGTCAAGAAAACAAGATTTTGACTTATTCTTATCCAAAAATTCAGAGAATTCCCAAGTGGTGGATATGGTACTACTGGATTTGCCCAGTGGCATGGACAGTCTATGGATTAATTCTATCACAATATGGTGATGAGGAGAGCACAATTAAAGTCCCAGGAATGCCAATTGATCCAAAAATCAAAGATTACATCAAGGATCACTTTGGATATGAACCAGACTTCATGGGACCAGTGGCTGCAGTTTTGATCGGTTTCACTGTCTTCTTTGCATTCATGTACTCTTACTGCATTAAAACATTGAACTTCCAAATGAGATAGAAGAATAGCCTAGCCTATGATCAACTCTAGATGACTTGTAAATATATGCTCAATTATATATATCCAAATTCATCTTCAATCTGTAAAGCTGATAGGTATCCTCGTCTAGTCTTAAATATTAAGATCAAGGGACAATAAATGGTTGTCTTTCTCCTCTTTTTGTTTTTTTTAATTATCTTCACTAGCTTAAGATCAATAGGGAATAATTTTCTTCCCAAAAAATAAAAAAGATAAATGAGGGGAGAGACCTGATTGCTATGGCCTTGAGATCCCGGTATTTGGAGCCGGAGCGGCGGCGGGAGTCGTCGTGCTGTAACCGGAGTTGGTAATGAATTCGCAGAGCTATACTCTAGTCTGGCGAGAAGTTGGGCCTTTTCAATTAGCCCATGTCATGTTTCTCCTTATCTGCTTGACGTATAACATTGTTCCTGTGTGAGGGACAAAGTCCATACTCCCAAAACCCAATACTCCATGGACCGGATGCACTATTAAGCAAGATGCTGTATCCGGCCCAATCATGCCGAAAAACCCCATGTAGCTGGACCAATCCAATAACATTCAGGGCGGTCCTTCAAAAAACGGCCCCACCACCTTTTTGTGAATTTTAATAGAATCTATAATTTTTTTTTTAATATCAAAATCAAAACCATTTAGTGCAAGGTTAAAACCTTGTTTTAGTAAAAGTTACACAGTTATTGTTGTTGTCCAGGATTTACTATTCATGGTAAGTCACACTTAAGGTTTTCTCCGGTTATTCTTTTAAAAATAAATAAATAAATAAAATAAAATAAAAAAAGGTCGCCCCCCAGTTATCAATTTAAGAAAAAGGAAAATAAACTGCTCGTGAAACTCAAGAAAACATCACAGCCAACAGTACTTCAGCCACGTTAAACGATTGGACATGTGACCAAATCATACTAAATAAAAAATGAAGAGTTTTGTAGCTAACTTATTGTTATTGCTACTTCTTTTTTCCTATGCCAACCGGCTAGTAA
>JAMWEH010002569.1:0-13672 GCA_024721245.1 Mitragyna speciosa | reverse complement strand
CTCGCACATTTTTTGATCCCTACATCCTCAACCGCTGGCCCCGTGATACCATGTTATGATGATCTGTGTGTATCATAGCCAAGCAACTTCTTAAGCCTATAACGATCAGTCAGAAATCTTTGAACCCCTGTTAGAGCAGT
Source organism: Mitragyna speciosa (assembly GCA_024721245.1). Classification (NCBI taxonomy): domain Eukaryota; kingdom Viridiplantae; phylum Streptophyta; class Magnoliopsida; order Gentianales; family Rubiaceae; genus Mitragyna; species Mitragyna speciosa. The sequence continues at coordinate 13,532 of JAMWEH010002569.1, read as the reverse complement.
AGACAAACTTCAAGGCATTATGGTGACTGGAAATATACACTACTTCTCTAGTAATGAGTTCTGCACACCGCGATAATGTAATATTAATAGAAAAGCTACTAGCAAGAATTATGGAAGACAATTGCTATGTGGAGCTGGACACAGTACCGCATGTCCTCAGGCTGAGAGCTAACCATTTCTAAGTTCCTATATCTCCTGGCATGGTCAAGCATATCAGATTCCCAAGTAAGGATGATAGGTATTTGAAGAGGGAGCGATTATGTAATTTCCAATTTAGTCCTAAATTGCGGAATTGCCAGTTGAACATGTAGTGGCATAATTAAGTAGTAACTTATGTGTAATCCAGTAATTTAGGCTCCCGTAAACAGTTGGGCCAGAACAATCCAAGTGCTCAATAATGTTCATATATGTAGTTAGAATTGTTTCTGCAATCTGAAAAGCCAAATCTCTCTTAAATCCACTGTTCAAGCACCCAAAATAAACGATCCATCCTTATGCAGACACCAATCACAAGTGTCAAGATTCGTAGCAAAAGACCAGATTGCAAATTAAATGAAGATATACAAAAAATGATAAGGTAAAATACCAGAAACTCAACACAGAACTATGCTGTTGAACTATTTTGCATCCATGCCATGTAGAGTAACATCATCACTGAGATAAACATATCAATATTACCTCTGTCTATGCATTTTTTAAGTTACAGAGCACTTCTCATAACCATAATTCCATCCGCAATATTGGAAAGGAATGAAACTTTGGCACATTACTACTCAAATAATGATGATTCATCCTTTCGCTTCCAGGAATATCAATAAATAGCTTCAGATGAGAGTTTACCAAAACAGTGACAGAGACAAAAAAAACAAGCAAGGGTTTAGAAGTGTTACCAGTTACTAATGTGAGGCGTTAAAGTCCAGCAACCTGCAATCCACATCAGTTGCATTTCATCACCCAGCATTCTTTGGAGTAAAAGAAAATTAATTGTTTGTAAGATAAAGACGTGCCAACATTAACATACATTAAAATCAACAAAGTAAACCATGTCAACAACAAACATTTGAGTCAACGGAAAAGTGGATATCCATTGAATTCTAGATAAACTCATCGTGGATGATAGCTAAAGGCAGATATTTTGCACCAATTAAGCTGTGCTCATTTGTTTCACCTTCTGAAATTATCAGAAGAAAAAGGGGAACCAACTAGTTAATGCTTGAAATTCCAAGTTGTTGGATTCATTCCATTACAAAGCACATCTCATTCGATGACTTGCAGAAGATTAGCATCTTGAAGCTTGTGGGCTAACGGAAATGATAACTTGATACAATGTAAAAAATAACGCAATGAAAGATCTAAAACTCACTCGTATTCACTTCATCACCTCCGAGGTGAACAAATCTGTACTTGAAGACCTTACTGAAATCTGAAAAAGAAAATTTTCAAAAAGTTGAATTGCTTTTAGACTTGGAGAAAACTAAGCCTAAGAAGTTAATGTCCCCGAAGAAGTATTACCTGAGAGAATTCCATCTATAACTTTGAAAGTAAAATCATTGCTAACATCAAGGGGCTGTGTGCAGTTTTTTGATGGCCAAAGTGAAGGATAACCAACACCCCTAAAAATTGAAAATTCTTTGTTTTAATGACTAAACTGCGGAAAGCCAGAAACAAGATAAAACAAGAAGACTGCTCATTGAAGTCCTAATTTTGAAAACAAGTTCCTAAATCACCAACATAAATGCAAGTGTTCCACAAACAATATTGGAAAATGAACCCCGGATCTTTGATCTTTATATAGAAGTATCTAAAATTGCCATGCTCTGTTCAAATTGATATTTGGTATTTCAATACTGCAATTTTGCAAGCTAGGTCTAGGATTGATACTAGGACGCTCTTTCACATCACATGCAACCATAAATGGTGATCATGCATGTTTTGGTCATTCTATATACCATTATTTTTTCAATGAGCTTCAGCAAAAAGTCAAAGAAAAATAATGAAAACCTGAATCTCCATAGGATGATTAACCACTTGTAACTGAAACTCATTTAAGGTTTGAACTACTCCTTGAGAAGTGACTTCTTTTTGCCATGGTGTGAAAAGACACACTGAAAATTGTCACAGTGCCATTTGTTCACACAACTGATAAAAAAAAAAAAAAAAGTACTTCTTTTTAGACTCTGTGATGCTCTGCGAATTGCTCACCATCAGGCCCTTTGCTAGAAGGGAGAAAAATGGCAAGTCAATCTATGCCTCCCCTTGTCACAAAATGATCAAAAACTGTGCTTAACTTGTTTAGCAGACATCAATTAATAAGATTAGATTTTCCCAAAGAGGCAAGATTACTGCTTTTCTCAAGGAAAACATAAAAAGATGATGATAAAGTTTACAAGCCTAGCTGTTGAATAGCAGGATTTAAACTACCAGAATGCCAATGTTGGACGAACAATTTAACAGAGCCAAAATAATGTGTAAACTCACTGACAATTCTGAAACTCATCAAGTCCAGTTAACAAGAAAAAGAAGATCCAGAATAAGTATCAATAGGGACGGCATTCACACTACCAGGATTCAGCATGTCCTGGCACGTCAATCTCAGCTAGTACGTGAATTCCTCGTCGTTGAGCATATCTGCAACATCAAAGTTCAGAAAAAAAAGATACAGTAGAAAATATTCCACGAGTCCCTCACAGAAACCTAGAAAGATATACAAAAATAACTTGCCTTACAATTTCAGCAGCTTCAGCCATAGTGTATCTTTCTGAGCTAGAATAAGCACCATTCCACAATTTGGGATATGAAGGTATCTCAAGAGGAAAAGATTGCGTGTCTACTATATGCCAATGCAGCACATTCTGTAATCCAATAATGCATATCATTTAATAGTAACATTTAGTTGCCAAATTATTTCTTCTGTGGTCAACTTTCACACCCTTGGCAGCAGATGACTAAGATAATTTGTGTGTGAATTACTATGAGACAAGAATAGCTCACAATCTTCTTGTAAACTTTCCATCAAATGTTCTGATTTCAAGGAATATTGCAGGAGAACTATGCATCCATCTCAAAATCAACTGGCAGTAAGTGGAATAGTCAGATGTTTTGCAAGTCATTTGGAAATCGTTGGAAAATAGATGTCAGACTTTGTCCCTTAACACCCGGTGAAACACCCGTGCCCTGCAGGGGCTCCATGGCAAATTGTGAAAAATATCTTTTGGGGGTTAGTTGGAGTTTTAAAGAAGTGAGGGGTTGTTATATTAAAAAAAAAAAAAGAGAGAAGACAATATTATTAAATAAAATAACCATTTTTCTTTTTATTAAAAGTATATCAAACGACGTTCCCTTATTTCTAAACTCACCTCTGTTCTCTTCCAATTCCAAGGACAAGAACAAGCAGGAGACATAGAGTTTGCGGAGCCAGGAACAACATACTACTCATTCGATCCCTACAACGGACAAGGTTAGTTGAATCCTTGAGTTTGAATTTTAATGATGTCTAAATTCAATGGTTAAGTTAGATGAGTTTGTGAGAAATTAAAATATTGGGGTTTTATAGGAATTGATGCCCAATTAAGAAATTAAGAATTTTTAATTTTTGGAATTATTGAGGGATAAGATGATTTGAGATAATAAATTGTTTGAGGAGGAGATCAATTATTTTATTATATAGATCTGATGTCTTGGTTGTTGGTTAAAAAAAAAAAAAAAGAAACGCTAGCATCGCTGTTGGACGAAAAAAAAAAAAAAGTTGAAGAAGAAGAAGAATAAAATAGGGGCGTTTGTTGATGTGTAGCTTACGAATTAGCCACAGCAGTTTGGCAATTCACTTGATGATGGAAGCTGTAGGTAATTGGTGGGACAACTCTTGAATCGCTGGAAGAAAAGAACAAGAAAAAAAAAAAAAAAAAAGGGAAGAAATTGGCAAAGCCGGCCACGGCCTTAAGAAGTCAGAGGGAAGTCTATGACTTTCCCCACTTGAGTTTCAACGTACAAGTTTGCAAATCAGGGACTTGGAATCAAATTTTGGTGGGCCACCACTGTGGCCTACAAACCAAGGAGGAAAAATATATTTATATACATATATATAATAAATATGTTTTTAGGTTAGTTGTTTTATTTAATTATTTTGTTATTGTTTTTCATAAGCCAATTCAATTATGGATTTATTACTATTTAGTTTTCTTATTCAGCAGTTAAGTAAAATATTAAGTTATAGAATTAATTTAGAAGTTTTAGAATTATCCGTAGGTAGCCTAAAAGTTTTAATAATTTATATATATAATTATTAAGACGGAGATGGTGTGTTATTTTGATTTTTAGGTGATGAGTATTACTGTGATCACGATTATCTGAGTTAAAGTGGTTAATTTTGGATTTCGATTTGGACTCCGAGGTAAGTGGTTCCTACCATTTCTCATGTTTTGGAAAATTCTTTGCGTATATATATTTATTTCTTTCGTGAATATTTTCGTAATATGAAACTCAGAATGGGCAGGTAATATGTGCGAAAATTTCTTCATATATCGTGGCACTTTGATTATTTATATGTATGTGTGATGTGTGAATGTATGACATGTATGTTTTGGCTCTGATAATTCTTTGTACACCAGAGAGAACTAGTTCTCGTCTACCTCCCTGACGGTGAGTAGTCAGGACATGCACGCACGCTTATGACCCTCCTAACTGGGGAAAAGTTAGGCTAGATATCTAGACCGACTGGTTCTTGCATTGATAAATCTGAGCCTACATATGTATGTTTATGTATATGCAGATTATGTTTCGTTTGATATGCCACAATTTTGATATATATTATGTATTATTGTTTTGTGCGATTATGGATAGTGTGTGATAGAATGAATGCGTGTACTATATATATCTATATATGTAACTGCCCAAACTGGTGAGAAATGTGTGGAATTGCTTACTGAGCACAGTGGTTGCTCACCCCACTTATATTATTTGTTTTGCAGGTATTATTAGTTCGGGATAGGATAGCAGGGTGCTTAATCTTCAATAAGAGGAATTTTATTTTGGCAATAATTAGGTGGTAGGTTTTGGCTTGGAGCCAATGACAGTAATTTATTTCTTATTTAGTGTTATTTATTTCTGTTAAGAAAATTTGATTACTTCTATGGATATTAAATTTTATTATTAGAGGGTTTTTTTTTATAATAATTGGAGCATTTTAATATTTGTGATATATATGTTTTAGAATTGCTTTGATCATTTTTCGAGCCTTGCGTATTAAGTGAGCTTAATATGCGACGTGTTATACCCGGGCGCGGAGTGTGACACCTGGAACTCCTCTCACACAAGATTTGAGTAGAACGAGCGCCCATGAAAATAACCATATGGCTTGGGATAATTGTTAGGCTCATGGTAGTCCATAAGGGTTTAGCCAGTAAAAGTCAAACCCTTGGTAACATGGTCGAACTAGGATGCATGATATTATGTAATACTTACCAACTTGGCATATGTCATAGAATCTATGACATTCTTTATCACGGGCAATGGCAGAAAGTGTCTAGATGTATCTGTAGAAAGTATCATTCAAGAGAAAAGTTAATCATTAGCTTTTGTACCACAACATAGTGCAAGCAAACCATAAAGAATCTAAAGCAAATAACCATAAGTCTGTGGAAGTTTATAGACATTGAGCATGATCATTTCAGCACTTAAGATAGCCTTATGCATAAATGAAAATAAACAATCATTGCAAAGCTCATGCTTCAGCACATGATCACGCTCAAAGAATGAACAAGGGAAGAAAGTTCGAGTGAGCTCTACTTATTAACAATATCAGGGACTCCATGGAACAATGTCAAGCAGTAAAACTAGAGCCAGATTATTGTATTTCCAGAAAAAGTATATATTTGTGAATACAAGTGTTCCAAGTAGAACTTCTAATTTTATTTAGGTCACTAATATTAGATTAATTATTTCCTCAAACTCACAAACCTTACTGATTAATTTTCCAATTTACAGAAGAATATCTTTGAAGTAGAAGCACTTTCACATCACGCAATTTATACATTATTTCTTGGACAGAAAGGTTACAGTAAAGGAGGAAATACATTCTGTTTCAACCTTTTTTTGTCCCGTAAAATGCTTCAACCCGGACTATCTTTTATTCAGATGTTATTTACATGGATATACATGAGGAATGTCTATACCAACTACAAGGAACTGAGGCCTCACCTTCATATCAACAGTTTCCAAATTACAATGGATATAACTTGCTGGTATGTGTTTGCAAATTCTTATTATCTCTTCTATCCGTCGCCCAAAAGAACATAAAAAGGGGGAAAAAAAAGAGCACATTGCACAACTGGCAATCCTTTTCTTTCTTTTAGTGCAAATGCAGAATGGAAAACTAATAAAAGTTGAATTCGATAAGTCATCTCACCAATTAAAAGACCCCGATAAGAAAATCTGGGTTGATCGAAAATGGTCCATGGAGTCTGATGAACCTCAATCACTCTGGTTGCAAAGTTAAAATAGCAGAGTTGGCTAAATGTCTGTAGCAGATGATTCCAAGTAAATATGTTATGTCAGATTAATTGTCTTTCACCAAAACAAAACAACATTCTCTTTTGAGCATCATGAGTGAAAAAAAGATACCTGCAGTCCATGTAATGCCCCATAGATTGTCTGTGCCTGCATGAAATCAAAACATATGAATCAATAAATATCTGGTATAAAAACTATGAGCATGTTACAAGACCATTATCCATTTTGCTTATCGCATATAAGCTAAACATTCTGCAACAGTTGTCATCTTGACTTAAACAAATTCCTGTATTTAATTTTCAATTGCGCACATGCTGCAGCTATATATAAGCTGAACAATCTGCAAACTGTTGTCATCTTAGCGTAAGCAAATAATCTTGTATTTATTTTTCAACTGGAAACATGCTGCAGCTGGGCAGCTTGCATTTATGCTAAAAACAACTAAGGTTTAGGAAGCTTCTACCACGTGAGAATACAATCAACAAACGACAGAATTCAAATTCCAATAAAAGGTTCGGTCAAAAGTTGCAAAGATCATGTATCATACTCTGAAGAAAATATAAGTTTCAACTTCATTGGTTCATTCCAACTTCTTGTGATAGTTATATGGTTCTTTATAACTAATTTATTAAATTTTGGTATTCATGGGCTCCTATGCAGATTGATAGTGAACCTCGTGCTTCTACAATTTTGGCAGTTTCTTTACGAAATTGGAAATTGACACATGGAAATGGAGAACTTTCTATTAGTTCAAAATTAGCGTTAGCTATAGATAGATCTCCTACAGTCTTGTGTCCCTGATTCTCATTAAAACTTCTTCTTTACTACTAATGAGATCAAGGATTTAGACGGTTGTCCTAGATTTGACTATTTTCCATAGGACAATGGAGAGAATGAAGAGCCCTGATGGCCCACTGATGGTGAAAGAAGTATAACCTGGTCGTATCCACAACCATAAAGACTGCTCGTCGGGAGTTCTGAAGGCATACTCTGCCTTAATAAAATGAAGTGATATTTATTATTACATTTATTCTATCAACATCCATCATTACTGCTAACTTGGTTTTCAGGGGCTCAACTGGGATCACAAGAATTTCCTTTAAAAGCCCAAATTTACTCACTCCGTATTTTAGTATGAAAACCATAGTTCATGTTTATGTCATGCGAGCAAAGCATTATCTTCAAACACTGCACTGCATAAAGCAAAATAGGATTCCATCATTTAAAATGGTGGATTTGATACGACTCCAACTATAAAATGACTGAACAGTAGTCTCAACTAGGGTCGGCACGTTTCTGACAATGGATTTTCTTGCACAACCAGAATTCAATTTATTACAGCCGCAACATATAATGAATGCAAGACACTTGGGAACACTCACCTCAATATGTGCATAAATTGGATTTCCCTTGATGGGAACCGATAACTTGTATGTCTCATCAACTCCATGCTGTAACTGCATTCCAAACCATCCTATTTAGTGTCTAAGAACATTAAAGTGGAAATACCAAAACATACAAATCCCTCATTCTACTAGACAGGACCTGTAGACAGAAGATGTCTTTGTCACAAAAGAAGTGCATAATAGTTCAAACATGTGCTGTGTACAGATAAGGTAGCAGTAATTCATTTTCATTGCACCCTGGAGTTTGAAATTTTTGACTTAAATGATTTCAGTATGCCCATCAGTTAATGATAATATACAATATGTAAAGTATTAGCAACATCATTTTATTCGAAGCTTGCAAATATTTTTGAACAGAGAAATTTTTGAAAGGCAACGGTTGAGTTAAAAAATATTACTTTCAAAGCCTTATGCAGATGCCTCTGCATACCTGACACAATCTGCTTCTCAAATTGATGCAGAATGCACAGGATTGAGTAGATCCTTTACTAGCCTATTAGGATTTCCTTCTCGCTGATTATTAGGTTTTATTCACTTTTTAATCTTAGGGATTTGATATTGGATTCAATGGCTCTATTCTAGAGCCTCTCATTTAAGGCCTTCCAGGATAGAGGAACTAGGAAATCCTTTGACAGTGGAGAATCTCTACTTTTCCTAATTAGTTTGGGCTTCTCTGACGATGGAATGGCTTCGATGCTAGAGTGACATCATTAAATTCAATTTTCAAAGGTTGTCAGAATAAATACTCAGAAAGGCAATTCATTTCTTATCTTATTTACAGTCAAATCATAAATGACAAGTTCAAGTGAGAGGAAAGAAATTTACCTAAGACTCTTATTGAATTATCAGGGGTGTTCAGACTAAAAGAAAGTGGTTTTCGCATAATCTAATGCTAGAAATTAATTTAAGGGAAGAAGATACCCAGACAAACAGAAAGTTCAAATGAATGTCAAACTCATCAATTAGCAATAAACAAACAAAAAGAAACGACAGCAATGAACCAAAAACAATCTTTAAATAATGTGAACAACGATCTGTTTAAATTCTTCATGGTCCAATTGGATAAAAACAAAAGAAAATCAAAGAATGAATGTTTCACCTCATCACTTGGCGAAAGAATGACAACATGAATTCCCTTTATCACAAGGGAAGAACTGAAACGGGAAGTATCTTCAATTACATGATCTCCTACAATAATATCAAGTATCATAGAGAAGCCATCTTTGAGAATTCCCGAAGCATCACTGTACTTGCTTCCATCAGTCTTGAGCTCAAACTCATTACTGAGATAAAGTTTATTTTCTCCGTAGTTCACCGACACTGGCATTGGCCATATATACAAGCGCTTCTTATCACCATCAGCAACTGATATCACTAAAATATGAACCAACAACAGCCCAAGAAATACATTCTGAACCCACATTCTCCCCATCACTGTATCCTATCCAAAAAACACAAACGGAATTATCAATAATTCACTTAAACAACATGAATCGAGTCCCAAAAAACTAAAAACAAGCAGTAAAAGATTCATCTCCACTACCTCTTTTTTTCTTAAATTTTTCTGGGAGAAGGATTGCCTCTGATGAATTAATTAGACAGTTCCAACATCAAATTTTAACTTGCATTAGCATCTAAAGGCCAAAAGTCTAATTTCTTGAAACAACAATTAGACTACGACATGATTTCGGCAAAGTTAAATCAATAAATTGTCAATCAAGAAAGGACAGAATAAGAAAAATATCTACATTGCAATAGTAGTTATTACCTCCTTTTGAATTCTTTAAAAAAAAAGATAGTAGTTATTACCTATTGCAGAAGAAAACGCACAACAAACATAAATTACTTAATTCTCCAAAGAATGCATACCTGTTTGTCAAATTACAAATGAGGGATATATTTCTTGAAAAGCTTCTGAACCAATAATCTTGAAACTGAAACCCCACTACTCTACAGTAATGTAGATAATGAGGAAGAAAAGAATCCGAAAAAATCTACTGAAGACAAGTCATTTGGCTAAGGAATCAATGTGCTACTTGTACAGTTGAACTACCAAGAAAATAACCTAGATGATGATGCATGCTTGTCTGTTCTGTTTAGTAAACATATGTACTGATGTAATGATTATTGAATTGAATACCATGATGATTAAGATCCCATTAGTGGACTGTTTTTCTTGCCTTGCTACTGAATGCAGACAAAACGGTTCATGTTCTTTCCATTACTATTTCTTTTTTTATTTAATTTAAATTGTTTAAAGTTCTTTGTCCTCATTTATTGGCGGAAGAGAGAGAAATAACAGATTCCTCCCGCCTTCATAAGCTAATGGCCCCTTTACTGCACGTAAATGTCAAGATTGTCCTTTACCTTCTCCCACTATGGTTCATGGAGGACCACATGATATAACCATTTTACCATTTGGATCTCTGAAAGATCTTGTGAATGAAGCCTTCAAAACATTATCGTCGTCGTCGTCATTGCTCATATATGCGTTATAATGAAAAAGCCTTCGCCGGATAAGTCAAAAAGTTGGTCCCGTCGCACCCGTGAATACTGAATGGTGCTTTCCTTGGACCGACGTGAAGGAGAATCATGTCCAGAGGTGGCAACAAATCCCAAAATCCAATGGTTTTCATACTTAAATTTAATTTGGGTGGAATGGATGTTGAAAATATGAAATTGGACCTATTTGAGAGTATATTTGTCACAACCTGAACCTAAAGGTCATGATCCGGCACGTAGCTCGAGGTGGAATAAATCGGCCCAAACCACGTAAGCCTTAACTTTCCTCTAAATTCTACCGAAATTTCGGCAGCATCTCCTCTGTATTTGGACCTTTCCCAAAAATTTAAAAATACCTGCACAAAATTTCAGCCAACCCAATCATTTCCAACACATTCACAATACATCATATCATCTCATTCACAACTTTACACCATATTTTTCCACAAATTTATAACCTACTAACACAAGTCATCAATCATCCATTTCAACCATAAAATAAATGCTCATAAGAACTTCATCTATTTCTATATAAATATCCCAAGATTCATAATTTACAACCAACGGAGCAACTATGCCAAAAATAATATTTACAATACCAAATATTACATCACATGGCCATAAGTGCAGAATAATACTTATATTATCCTGTACCCGGAACGACAAAAATAACCGGGTAATACCTCTGATTTCAAATGGCTCTGAGATTCTCCTCTTGGTTCTAACTCCTGCTACTTTCTACAAAATACTGAAAAAATATTGAGGGGTGAGTTTTCACACTCAGTAAGCATAATACATATTATAAACTATTTTAAACAATTTACTTAAATCACCACTTTTGGTATAAAATCTATGTAGTCATCACATATGACATAAAACATTCAATAAAATCACATTTTTGGTTTCATAAACAACTTTGATTATTTCTCGAAAGTCACAACTATGCAGAACCTACTATCCCCGAAGGGTACTTCCCGCGAAGGGTACTCTGTTCCCCGAAGGGCTATCCCCGAAGGGTGTACTATCCTGCGAAGGGAGGGAATCACTGCGGACATTCCCTAGCCGGCATATACTAGGTGCACCCAGACTAACAATAACCCTGTTAGTTTTAGTGAGCTCTACATAGAGTTACTTTCAAATCATTTCACAACTAAATTCTTTCAACTTTATTTGACAAAAATCATTGTCACAAACAATCCTTCACTTTCTCATTCTTTAATGTTAAAACTTTAACGATATATAAAAACATACTTTGAAAAACGTCAAATGTATTATCTTATACACTCAACGTAAATCATTCACCGTTAAATGCTTTGCAAGCTCATTTAAACTTTCATGTACAAAATAAATCACTTTGTATGCATTTTCTCAAGCGTACATCCTATTTAACAACATATATGTATGTCAATTTCAATTTATACATATAGCATACTTTAAAATACTCACAAAATGCTTTGCAAAGCAATATATAGTACTAGTGATTCATAATATGTATTACACTTACCTCAAATTAGGCTATGTACAAAAATCTCAACTCGATCACCTCCTTAGGCGGCTTCCTCCGCCAAATGCTCTCTTGAATCTATTATATAACATAACGATCAAAATTAACAACTAAAAAATACATTAGAAAAATAATACTCTAACTTTAATCTAACCCCAAGGCTTAACTCAATCACTTACCCATCTTGCATGGCCTAAACTATAATCAAATCTCAACTTTAATTTCCCAAACCAACTCTTTCATCTTCTAATTAGTAATTAACACCATAACAAAACTATTAACTCTAAATAATACCAAGAAATCATTTTTCTCCAAATTTCCTAAAATTTCGTAAACTCTAAAATTCCATCTACTCAATTTCTACTCCATGCATGCTATCATTTCCACCAAAAATATCATATACTATATCATAACTTATTTAATAAACAAAATTCAAGCATAAAATTACCTTATCTAGGTTAATCCAAATTTTCCCTTTTCTTCCCTATTTCTCTTCTTCCTCTCTCTCTCTCTCTCTCTCTCTCTTGCTGGCCGGACTTCCTTCTTTCTTCTTCCCCCTTCTTCTTCTTCTTCTCTCTTTTCTTTTCTTTCTTTCTTCTCTCTTTTCTTTTCTTTCTTTCTTCTCGCTGCTTCTTTCTTTTGCTTTTGCTAAAAATTCTGCTGGCTTCTATGGGAAAAAAATCCCACCGACTGCTCTTTTTTTTTTTGGGCCAAATGACCTTTCTGCCCCTCACTAATATTGGGTATTACAATATTCAATCTGCAATACTCATCCAAATATAAATATAACTTGAGATTTATTTGGACTCTCATGAGTTTGATAATTAATTGTTTAAATATTATTTAAATGACTCAAAATTTAAGTTCAAATATTTGATAGGCAAGTATTATTTAAATAACTAAAAATTACAAGTGTACTTAATAATTTATTTATTTTTCTATCAAAAATTACTATTGAGTATATATGGAGGTATCAAAATTGATCTTACCCATTTTAGTCCCGCTCGTATTGATCTTATGATCATATGGGATTGGTTGAATATATTCCATATTTTACAGTTTCAACTAAATCTCAACCAAATCCTGCTCATCCTACGTATTTGCCATCTCTAAACATGTCATGATCCTTGTGGTAGGATAGGATCATCCAATTGGTGTCTAATAGGTACGAATTAAGAGGAATCATAAAATTAATAAATCAGAAAAGTATGTAAATGTAATAGGATAATAATATAACTACGTATTATATAATAATTTGTATATGGTTAGCGATTGCTTAGTGGACACTTGTTAGAAAAATCCTTATTATGTTTTCAAACAAACTGATAATAATATTTCTTTTAGGATAGCTACATTAGACTAATCATGTCACTAATTGCAGCACTACCTGGTGTTAGTCACTCTTGATTCTTAGATATAATTATTTGTTACTTCCAGAAGGACATCCTTAGTTGCCAAGAAGGCCGCTGATGATGGCTAAGAACTAGGCGAACCATGTGTCACATAATACACTATAACCAATCACATATCATCAAATATGCAAGATATGACACACTATCACCACGTAATGGTAAATTATTAGTTCTAGTGTACTACATAGTAATGCAAGTGTA